>JAUMHM010093436.1:0-13795 GCA_032362435.1 Melikaiella ostensackeni
ATCCCATCCCACCCATTCCATGTCATCTCATCCGATCCCATATCAGTCCATCTCATCCCGTCCCATTCAATTTCATTCCATCCCGTCCCTCCGTTCAATTTTAAGGCTGATATTTCATGTTTTTGAAATTAAAAAAAATTGTTTTATTTTTATAGTATTAAATGCTGCGACTTGGGGAAATCACGGAGACCGGAGAAGTCGATGGCGAATGGCCGGCCCAAATCCCAGCAAGCAACCGCATAGGTTTGTCACTTATGGGCCACTCAGCATTGGGGTATGGCTCGATTCTACTGGAACAAGAGTAGTGAAAGCTGACTATGAGAATTGTCATGTTCCTAGTGGCTCATTTTATAGATTTCACAATTTTGTAACCCGTATTCTTTATGTAGAAGGCCTGAAACTTGTGGAGTATATAAATGAAAATGGATCAATATTGGGAGTCCGAGCACCGAACCCAAGAGGTAAATGAATAAGGGATATAATTTTTGGTATTCGTAGAACCTAGTGGAAGAATTTTAGGAGCTGCCTTGATGAAAGACTCGGATAGTAATTCATTCCGAATCAATCCGATTTATCCGCAATTCGTATTCAATTCAATCCAAACTAATCCGGTGCAATTTTTTATTTCTTCTATAACTGTGCGAGCAATCCGCATGAATGCGAGTGAATCCGTAGACAGATTGAAAAGAATTGACCTCACGCTTCAATCCCTCAAAATCTATCTGTGCATTTCTTATTAATCCGAATAGATGCAAAAACGACTTCAAGGACTGAAATGTGGTTTCGGTTTGAAATTAGCTATTATGGACGGATTGTGAAGGATTGAAAATATTCTTTTGATCAATTTGGATTGAAGTTGCTCAACTTTGACCGCATCGAAATCAAAATCATTCAGTATTTAATTTCTAACTTTATACCTTCTTATTCAATTTTTTTGCGTTTTCTGTCAGGAAAGGGACGACTGAAAAATCCCGAAAAATAAAGTTCTCGACAAAGTAGGTACGAGTCGACTGCAAAATTGCGTAAAATAAAATTCTCGACACTGTAAAATTCTCGAAAAAGGAAATATTCGAAATAGAAACTTCTCAAAATTATGAAATTGCCGACATTTTTTTTGGCTATTTCAGTATATAATAAACATTTGTAGAAAATTTGAATTAAGGTTGTGGAACTATTACAAATACCCTGCTAACGTTCCGCACATTCCTATCCTTGCATACATCCTTTGCTTCCTTTACACTCATATATCTTTTCATGTAAGCTCTTGTGTTTCTACGACTCTTTATATCTCTTCACTTTAGAGTCTCATTCTTTAAACTGCATTTTATATTTCGAATATTTTTTTTCGGGAATTTTCAGTGGTCCCATAAAAAATTTTCAACAGTTTATAATATCGCCGAAGTTGAAAATTCTTGAAATAGAAAATTCTTGACAGAAAATTTCCGAACTATAAAATATCTGACACTCTATGATTCGGAAATTTTCTGTGGAGAATTTTTTTTTAGGAATTTTCCAGTATTGACAAATTTCATTTCCGGCAACTCTCGCCAGAAATCTTCTATTTCTGTATTTTTATTGGCGGGAGTTCAACAATAACATAATTTTTTTTGGGGAATTCTCCAATCTTGCGAAAAAATTAGAAATGAGTCAATAAGATATCGGTACGAAAACGGACGATGCAATATTCTCTTGATCCATGATATTTTATCTCATTATATTGTATCATCTGTATTCCTACCGATATTTTCTATATTTAATGCTGATTTTTTTTCCGTGTTCAAATGTGTACAATTTTAAGTACTCCAATGAGCAGCTGTTATATTCGTTATTCCTTCTTCCATTAATATTTTGACCATTGGTATCAAATGATTCTGTATTCGAAATTGAATAATTTTAATAGTCTTAGAACATATTTCTTCTTCGAAATTGTTCATTTCTCAGTGCTTCAGCTCAAAATTGTTCAGTGTTCAATTTGAAGATTCATTTTTAACCTTCTTAAATTCAAAAATCTTGATATACTTTTCCAGCTCGTTCAAAAATTCTGGAACCTAATGAATCAACATGGTATATTACTTATCATGGCAAAAACTTCAAGGTAACGGAAGATCCTGCTACAGGAACTGTGGAAGGAATTAACCTCATACCTAACAATGTACATCAAGCTGATGAAAATCGTCATGATCTTACATCCGAAAAGGCTTGGATGGGGGGCGTAAGATTTTTAGTGTTCAAAGGGCCTACAGGTCAAATTTTGGGAGCTGAGCTTGACCCACAATATCACGGATAATAATTGCATGAGGAGCAATGTATACTCAAGATAAACAACAAATATATTAAAATTGTGTAATATTTTCATGCATATTCCTGAATAAAATATAATTAACTGCAGAATACTCTCATAATGGACTGTTATGCCGTTGAGTAGCAAAAGTAAATGTTCCCCCTATTTGCCACTTCTCTATAAATTCACTTGAAGTCCTGGGTACACTAATCTATCTAGATTTCCTCGCTAATGCACTTCCTTCCTCCTCTTTCCTTATTGATCACCTCCCGTCCCTTCCCTTCCATTATAGCTTTTTTCACCTCTTCCATGTACCTACTCTTCTTCAACTGCATTTTCTCATTGAACAGTTTCTCGTGTTCTTTCTCCCATTATATACCTGTTTCCCTATCTCCCCTTTTCTTCCACTTTTTCACACATTTCTCCATTCTCTCTTTACTCTGCTTACATTCTGCGTACCAGCGATCTTTCTTCGCTCGATCTCCCCTCTTTTTGGCCTTACCTTTTCTTTTGTCGTCTCTGTTGGATTCTTTAGTTTTTCAAGGCACATGTCCACATCTTCCCCTTCCGATAACTTGGCCTGATAGCGAGGCTGCAAAGAAAGAAGGCAACAGGAGAGGAAGATATGGAGGATAAGGTTTTGAGATTTGGAGTGTAAAGGGCTGGAGGGAAAATGTGGAAGGTCTGCAGCCAAGTTTTGAAATGAGAAGGGCGGCCTAAGAAATGGAGGACATGTTTGATTGTTCCGGCTATAAGGAAGGAAAAAAGCAAAAAGGTAGAGGAGTATAGGGGTATCACGCTCAAGTCGGTTGGCTACAAAATGTATACTGAAATACTTAGGGAGAGACTAGGAAGGGAGGCAGAAGAAAAAGAAATTATTCTACACAATAAGACAGGCTTCAAGAAGGAAACGGGAATGATACAAAATATTTACGTACTAGTGAGAAGAATCTTGGGAAGGAAGAAAGGGGAATCAGTAGCCCTGTTTGTGGATTTTAAAGAGGCATTCGACTCGGTGAACAGAAGGGAATGATGGAAAGTTTCGAAACATAGGTAGAGGGAAGGGATAGATCAAGGTCTGATAGACAGGGTGAAGGAGATATTCGAGGAGACGAGGATGAGGGTGAGGATACGGAAAAAAGGGGAGATTTTTTGAATCAGAAGGGAGCTCAAGCAGGGGTGACTCCTGAGCCCTCTGATGGAAGATTTAGAGGAGAAAGGGGAAAATAAAAAGAAAAGGAGGAACCTTACTGGGAAAAAACAAGGTATATTCCTTAGCGTACACGGACGACGTGATCTTATTAGAGGATGACAAGAGAGGGATCAGTTTGATGATAAGAGCGTTCAAGGATTACATGAGAACGAAATACTTAACGGTGAATGTGAGTGAGACGAAAATAATGGGTTAGAGAGAGGAGGGCTTAAGCAGAATATGATTAAAAGTTATACGGATCGACGACTGAACAGATGGAGGAATTTAGTTAGCTAAGTTTTAGGTTTGAGTTTGAGTTCGGTTATTTTCTGGTTGAGCTTACAGGTTAGGAGAGAGATAAAATGTGCGGAGGAAGTAGTGGGGCAAGTGTGGAGGATAGCGAAAGGAAGATTCAAGGACGATTGGAAGATGACAGGGTGGATGTTTGATGCTTTACTGTGGTCAGTACTAAGCTACGGAGTGGGTATCTGGAAACATGAGTAGCTCAAGGAGTGGAAAGTTTGCAGGGACATATGTTGAGGGAGGAACTAGGTAGAAAAAAAATGGTAGTTAGGCAAATGAAGAGAGCATGAAACTTTGAAGAAAAGCTGAGAAAGGCGATGGGAAGTAGGATAGCACAAGCATGTCTACGAGAAAGGGTAAATGAAGACAGGAGGGAATGTGGTATAAGGGTGGATGTCAGAGCATAGCAAGAAATGAAGAATGACTGGACAGTTATGGAGGGAGAAGAGACATGGAAAAAAATTGTGGGATTGAGGTATAATATATGGTATAGGGTAGTGCAGACGACAGGAGAACCAGAAAACTTAACAAATGTAAAAAAGAAGAGTAGGTAGAACAAAGTTATATGATTCAGAAAAGAAGAAGGAATAAGAGAGCGTAGGTATTGAATGGATAAGGAGGAAGGTATATGTAGAGTCTGCGATTACAAGCTGAAATCCTGAAGGCATGTTCTACAAAGATATACTGGAAGTGGACACAGGTAGTGGAGTGTGTATGACAATGAGATGGATCTTGAATGAGAATGAAAAAGGGGCAAGCTGGATGATGAAGCTGAAAGAGAGGAGAGAATGCAAGGGACATGCAGTAGAGAAAGGCCAAAAGGGTAATCCTATGAAAGGGTCTGGAAAAAAGATTGAACATACTCTATAAAACGAATGGTAAGATGAAATGGAAGCCCCGGAATTTCACTATAACATAGTATCAGCAGAGAATTTGAAGCTTGAATGATAGCTTGTAAGTAGATTATAGGAAGGGTTAAGGTAGTATAAGTGGTTGTAAAAGAATGTAGACGGAGAGGTGGCCCTCAAACCCATAAGAAAGATAGAATGAATTACATGCCTTTCACAAACAAGGTTGATTGTTCTGTTTATACTTTTTACTTGAGATATGAAACTACCCATTTGATTAGTAGAAGAACAGAGTTCAAGGTTTACTAAAATGATGATTTTTATTTTCAACAGTTTGCTCTGTTCTGAAAGATATCGTAATGTTTCTGCCACGTAGTCTACGAACATAGTAAACTTTAATTTCTTAAAATTTCATGGGCATTGACGAGGATGAGTAGTCCGATAGCGATTACTATAAATAGCATTAATTATGTTCCAAGTTTATCAGTCACCGTTTAAGAAATCTAACTGAAAAGAGAGAAAAACCTTATCAGCAAAATTCTCCTTACAAACTCGTTTTTTCTGAATTATGGTAGTAAGTGTACTCAATATAATATAAATCTAAATGTAAATATGAAACATTACATATTACCAAAATTATCAATTTGAAATATTGGGCTAAAATTCAAAATACGCAATTATTAAACACTCCTAAATCATATAGTATTCATCAGGTATATAGTATTTAAAATGTTCAACTTTTTTATTTTTATTCTACTAAGAAATTTTATTGATTGCAGTGCGTTAATGATAAAACTGAAAATTATTTTCAACCTGTGCGGATGGTCGTCGCCATGGATTGCCCTCACGCCATGAGGAGCCCATGAGGTTAATGCAGACTTGGACTCTCGTGGAAACGACGTGCTAATCTAACATGGGCTTCCCTCACGGTTGCCCTTATTGTTATCCTCGTGGGCCCCTCGCAGTTGCAACAACCGTAAATTTTTCACTTTAATTAATACCTTTATCATTTGTATCCTCATTATACTAATTTGAAATAAATAAAAGTGTTTGCAGGAAAACTTTTTAAATATTTTGAATATAACACTAATGTAACTTAAGAAGTTCTTCCTTGTAACAAAACACATTTTGATCAACCTTTCGATGGTTTCTCTGATTTTCTGAAAATAAGATTTTCGATAAGACAGAAACATGAACTTGAAAAGTGTTGATAATGACAGTTTTTTATTTTGTTATCGAGGAACTCCCCTCTATGAGAAAGCAAATTTGTTTCATGCCAATAAAGAAGCTCAGAGCTCATGAATTGAGCACAAATAAATACATCAATTCTGAATATATTGTACCGTATATATACAGGGTATTTTTTTAACTTGAGGCATTGAAATACCTCAAGAAATACGCATCCAACGAAAAACATGTCCGTGATATATAGTTATTATTTTCGAGGGGAAAAATCGACGCCGCAAAAATTTGCCACACAATCCACCCCCTAAGGGGGAAAGGGGGGGTAACTTTGAAATTTCGAATGAGAACCTATATTTTTTATTGCTCATCCAGATTCTCCAATAAAAAATACGTAAGTTTTATGAAAAAAAAATGTTCGATTCACGTCAGATGACAATGCATTTGCAAGAAAGGACATTGTTGACTATTCCAGGAATGCGCTTCCAAACAAACGTGAAACGAAGATTATTATTTCTCCATTCCATTTAGAAAAAAGTAAGAAGAAGGCGTTCAATTAATTTCTCTAAAATTTTCAATTTATTTTTGAATGGCGCCAGGTACAGGATTTGGAATGCAAGAGTCGCATCCACATTCTACCCCCAGTGAAGAACCCTCGGTTTCGCCTGCGCAAACGCACCCCCATCTGACGTGAATCGAAAAAAGTTTTTCGAATAAAACTTACGTATTTTTTAATGTAGAATCTGAATCTGCAGTAAGAAAAATAGGTTCCTATTTGAAATTTTGAAGTAAGCTCCACTACCGCCCCCAAAGGGTGGGGTGTGGGGTAAATTTTTTCTGATTCGCTTTTCCCCCTCGACAATAAAAAGTTTTTATTGTGGACATTTTTTTCTTTGGATGCGTATTTCTTGAAATAATTCGATGTCTCAAAAAAACAATCTGTATATACCTTATATAAACATTTTTATCAAGAATACAATTCCTTTCATCAAATTCTGACAATTCATAATATACACGCATATTATATAGGGTATAAACCTACTAAATAGCTGTTTTTATACAAAAATTTTGAATGCGAACTCCTTTCCTTTGTTAGAAAAAGTATGTGATTGCAAGTGACTGAAAAGTAATTGCACTTGATTTGACGTGATTGTAGGTGATTGCACATAACTTGAAATGATCGCAGGGTGAATTGAGAGTAATTTCAGGTGATTTCAGAATAATTTCAGGTGATTTCGGAGTGATTGCCGGTGATTGCAGAGTGAGTGCGTGTGATTGTAGCTGATTTCGTGTGATTGCAAATGATTGCATGTGATTGCCAGGGATTGTACGTTCGTCATTTTTCATAATTAAAAAGATGCTAGAATTTTTAGATAAAAAGGCTCAAGAATTTTATGTTTTTATAAAATATACTTCTTTTCGAGTGAATTCAGATTTTGTTGCCACTTTGAAATAATCAGCTGGTTCGTATCTCACAGATTGAAACAAATTGTTCACAAAGTTCGTGTTTAAACAATTGAAAAATCAGATATTTCATCATGAAAAATTGTCTTTTGATGAAATGCTCTTATCTCAATGTTAACTTGTCTGCTATGTCTATAGGTCTACCCATGGATTCCAATAAATATGAAAATTGTTCAAACCTTTATGAGTTGTTTAAAAATGTTCAATTCATGACAATTCTTCGTTATCAAACACCATTCCAATACTGAAGTACAATGATTTTTGTACACAATTGTATTTTTACAGAAGGAACTTGTACTTTGGAGTATTTGCTTAAGTAAATTGTTTAAAATAATTATAGAAAATTGTAGGAGCAAAAAAGGTGTCATCTCAAACTCTCATGATCTACGCGTCATTCTCAAATTATTGAAAAAAAAATATCCCAACTTCGTGCGATTCTGCAATATTACAAATTAACATTTTTTGCATTCGGGAGATTTTTCTCTAAGCATCTTTTATTCTTTTGCAATTCCAATTCGAATTCGAACTAAACTTTTCACAATTCGAGTACCGAAGTCTATATAAGATAACAGATTATCAGAATTTTGTAGTTCCGGAAAGAGCGGTAAGTTCATTATGTTTTCATTCGGGAATATAGGTCACAAAAATATCACATTCTTTTAACATATTTGCTGTTCATCTTGTGTATAGATTAATTCTAATGCAATTATCATTCGTGATATTGCGGGTCAAGCTCAGCTCCCAAAATTTTTCCAGTAGGCCCTCTGAACACCAAAAATCTTGCGCCATCCATAAGAAGATTTTTGTATATAACATTATGGCGATATTCTTCATTGTGATGAAAATTACCATGTATGAGGTTAATTTCTTCCATTAAAAGTTTTTCAAAGCATCAAGTAATCGGAAGATTCAACTTGTAGAAATCAAACAATTTCGAATAAAAATATGTGAATTTGAAGCTATTTAAATTTTACAATTTTAAATGCCGAATTATTTAAACCAAAGAACGGAATATTTATGGAAAATGGAATAACGAATATAATACGAGTAGCTGCTCATTGTAGTGCTCGAAAAAAATTGTACGCATTTCAACACGGAAAGGAAATTGTCATGGAATTAAGAAAATAACCGTACGAATACGGATGATGCGATGTTTTCTTGGGTGAAAATCTATGATAAAGAAAATATTGTATCGTTTGTATTCGTACCGATATTATTACTTTATTCATTGCTCTTTTCCACGAATTTCCCGAATTATAAAATATTCGAGACTTTAAAATCGGCACTTTAATCAAAAGTTTGAAAAAATACTTCGCAGATTTCCAACGAGGAAATTAATCAAACAAAATATTTCGTTATTGAATTCCCAATCGACAAATAAAATAATTCAAAAAACAATTCCTGTATTGTTTGAATTCGGGAGTTTTATAGGTTTAGAAATTTCACAGAGCCAGATATTTTATAGTTCGGCAATTGTCTGTCGGGAATTTTTAACTTAGGTAATATTATGATCTGTTGGGAATCAGTCCAAGACCATTTGGGAAATTTTTTTTGGTTTCATAAACTACGAAATAAATGAGTGTCAGTGAAATCCGTTGAAAGCCACTTTCCCATGTATTTTCTGCCGGGTTTTTTGAAGGACTTATTTGTATGTATTTTTGTGATACTCAATAAAAAGGTGAGTGTCAGTAGATTTTTAGTTAAAATTTCACATTTATTAAGATCATTATTGAACGTTGAACATGATGAAAGTAGGATTTCAATTACATATCTATGTGTAACATTTGTGTTTGATTTCAAATTTTTTTTTTAGAAATTTAAATTCACCCAACCTTTTTCTAATTGTACAATAAGCGTGAGAAACGCTGTTGAGGAAATTTTTTTCTTCACTCTAGTCTGAACATTCCAGAATCTCAATAATCTCGGGGTGTCTTGTCAAATTCTTGGAAAAAATTTCCTGACTTTGATTCATATTTTCGAATTTTCGCCTGAAATTTGTGATGAAAACCCAAAACCACCTCCGGTGTTGATTTTCATGAAAATAAGCCAGCATTTGAAATTATTTAAAAACTTAGGCCATTTGGATCAAAAATGTTGAATTTTTATTCTTCGACCTCAGATTTGTGACCGGAAACCCAAAAAACCTCACCAGTATCGAATCTCATGGAAGCACATCAGTTTTTTCAATTTCAAATTTTTTTATTATCACCTCAAATTTGTGATCAGGAACTCGAAACAGCCCCTACTTCTGAGTATCATGGAATTCAGCTAGTTTTTTCAATTTTCTAAGAATTTGAGTCATGAGTCCAATTAAAATCGCCCAATGACATCCTCCAAATTTTCAATTTTTTTGTAAAGCCAAACGATAAGTAGTTCAGGATTGTCACAGAAGATGATCACCTATACAGTAAGCCGCAATTACTAACATATCTAACCGGCGATAAATCGGCTACTGTCAATAAGGCAGTAAACGTGAGCTAATGAGCGACTCATTACCATAAGTAGATGGAATTAAACATAGGTATTTCAATCACATTCAGATAGTATCATTAACACAAGACTAAGTGTGACACCTCTCTGTGGAGATATAACTGAATTACATATCGACTGACAAAGAAACTATAAATTAAATCAAATGTTTGAATACTATAAATAGTGAAGTATTATGTGATCAAATGGTTGCAAACACATACTGAATGTGTCTGCATCTATTATCTAATATCAAAAACTAGTCTATGAAAGAGCAAGAGAAGGACAATGGAATAAGTTATCTATCGATACCCAATAACGATTAAAGGTATTCAATATGGAAGAGGCGACAGTCAATGATACGAATCAGCAGGGAAACTTGTTCAATTAATTGTTAAAGTAAAATGTCAATGCATCTCATGACTTGCTCATAATAATTTGGTATTATTGTCATTAAACGTGCCGATCTAGGTAAACTAGGGGCGTACAATGTTGAGACTGGGATCGTTTCGCCCTGTACGTGACCATTTCCACTTTTTCTCGAGAACGTTACAACGTGGCCATTACCACTTTTATTCGAGAACGTGACATGGCTCAGATTTGCCAAAGCTAAGAGGATGAATTTACTATAAGAGACCCCAACATTTTCGCAATGATCGTCTTTGGTTCCAAGCAGTCACGCTGTCATCTTAGTCCTCGTAGTACGAACCGCTCTAAGTCGCGATTCATACATCAATGTGAAATATTCTTCAACGAAGAACCGCTCTAAATAAGTCATGTACTTTTTCCTCACCGTGAAATAGTTAACGAGACATTGAGGCTTGAACAGTGTCCCTTCGGCTGAGACCTTGATCGTCGTACGAGTCACTTTCCGAATGAAGTCCGCTGGTTGAACGTTCACAAAAGAACTCTTTATTGCATTTGATTTCGTTTAACTCGTATAATATAAATTCATGACACAAACACCAGGTAGAATTTTGTCGCTGTTCTTCAACGTAACGAGGACTTAATTGACAAGCTAATCTGTCTTGCCCTTTCGGGAATATGAAGATAAATATAAGTTTTTTATGTATTAATTCACTGATTATCTATTCTTTGTCTTGAACAAATATTTTAAAACCTGAACTACATCTCATTCATTTCTAACACTATTCTGACACAATCCGCATAGGATTGCTAGTGGCAACGTATCCACAATAAATAATTAGTCAGGCCTTACCAACCTGACATAATCGGCAACACTGGTCTCTCTCATTCTCATATTTTCAAACTACCCTCGACTTTTGCTCGGTACGTGACAGCTGATTTGGTGGCAGCGGTGGGACTGTCATTTTCGTTATAAATTTAGTGTTTTTAATCAAAATTAGAAATTTGAACTAAGTGTAGTTATAAGATGTTATGAGAAAGAACTTTTGTAAAAGCACTCGAGAGCATGAATCCTTCTTAGATTTTCTAAACGGTCACCTTCGGGGCAAGGCAAAGTTCGAAGTGCTTGATAAGCGTTGGTATAATTCGTGTGCTCACAATCCCTGCCATGGTCCTTGAGTCAGAAAGTTTTTTTGTCACTCCTTTCATTATTATCAGCTCATTGCTGGATTTAATAACTCTCAAAATTTCAATTTTTATCAAAATCAAATTTTCCATCTTTATCACATTTATTGTGCTTATCAGAATAGTTTTCATTCCTGAAAAGCATGAATTTTAGTATCAGAGCCCTTCCGTCATATTAAAATACCAAAATATAATGAAAATTTGTGTTGAAACTACTGTGAGTATCTTTCTAGCTTAATAGCTAAGCAAAACTCTAAGAAATTAGTTTCAGTTCACTCAGATTGCCCAAAAACCAAAGTTTATGACTTTGCGTTTAATTCATCCTCAAATAATAATTTAATAAGGTCCATAAACTATCGCCTTTTGTTGAAATAAATTATTCAAGAGTTTGCATTCACAAATTATCCAAAATATCTAACTATTGCTGTTACACAAATTCCAATTTTAAACGAAGTTGTTGAGTTTAACTCAGTTACATCAGAATTTTCTCTAGATATAATAGGAATCGTAGAAAGATCCTCCTTGAAATAATTAAATTGAACCGTTCCCGAGTTACATACATAATTTACTGTATTGATAAACAAACTCATCACAAATATCTCTAATGCAAACGCAACCCACACGGGCAAGGTCAATCGCATTCCTATTGATATCACAAAATATAATATAATATATAATATAATATAATAATATAATATAAATATAATATAATATAATAAAAAAGATATCACAAATATCACAAATCACAAAAACAAAAGCCTCATTCTTAGTGGACACTGAAGCCGATGTCAATATAATAAAATGAGATTTTTTAAGCAAAGAGTCATTTATAACAGAAGGTGAATCTATTGAAATCACAGGAATAACGTCAATTTTTTTTTATACGGGTACTTTAAAACTAACCTTGGAAAATGCTATCGTAACCTTTTATGTCGTTTCATCTGATTTTCCTATCAATACGGATGGAATTTGAGGAAGAGAGTATCTCCATCAAGAAAGAGTTGAAATTTTATTTTGGTGCAATGCAATTGTAACACGTTCAAGTCCAACAAAACCTATCCCTTCTATTGATAGAGAATCAAAATTCGCTCAAAGAAAAATACATCACTACAAAGGAACAGGACGAAGAAAGATTCATATAAAAGCAAGAACTGAACAAGAGATTACAGTAAGCCTTCCTAATGACGAAATAAAAGAAGGGTATTTACCCTTCATGTCCGACCTTATCGATCCTCTCCTACTCAAAAAGAGGAAGCTAAATTTGTTATCGAGAGGATGTTGAGAGAGAGTGCAATTGGGCATTGAAAATTGCCCTATAGCTCTTCCATGTTGATAGTCCCCAAAAAGATAGACCACACTGGGAAAAGAAAATATCGGGTGGTAATTGATTTCCCGTAATTAAATAAAATACCATTAGCGATAATTATCCGTTTCCAAACATCACTAAAATATTATATCACTTGGGAAAACCAAAATATTGTGCCGTTTTCGACTTAGCCGGTGGATTTTATCAAATCGAGTTTAATTCTCTCGATAGATCGAGAACTGCATTTTCATTTTCAAACGGACTTTATGAGTATATTAGAATGCCTATCGGATTGAAGAATCCCCCAGCAGTATCCCAGCGCCTAATGGACCAAGTTCTTTCAGGTCTACAAGGTATTGAGTTATTCCTCTATCTCAATGACAGAGTAAGTTATGCAGAAGATCTGGAAGAACATGGGAAAAAGATAAGACGACTTTATGAAAGGTGAAAAAAAGCAAATCTCTCAATACATTCAGAGAAAAGCGAATTCCCTTTAAAGGGAATCGCTTATCTGGGTCATATGATTAGTAGTGAAGGAGTGAAGCCTGATTCTAAGAAAATCAAGGCTGTATAAAAATTCCCTACACCTAAAAATCCTAAAAATATGAAACAATTTCAAGGTCTAGCCGGATATTATAGGAGATTTATCAAAGATTTTCCTATAACAACAGATGCTTCGGGAAAAGCAGTTAAGGCCATGTTGAGCCAAGATAAAGAAAGCATAGATCTTCCTATATCATACTTTCCTTATGTGTTGAACAGTGCCGAATGCACTTAATCCATAATCAGGGCCCATCATAAATGTGAACCATCTACCGAGCTATAGCGGCAATAGCTTATCAGGAGAAGAAAAGGACAGCGAATTACTTGAAAAGGGGAAATAAACTAACTTATGCAAAAATGACTGAAGAAGAATCAAAAGAATTAAGAGATTAATTCTCCAAGTTCAATAAATCCTTGGAAGTCCACGAGAATTGAGTAAAAGAGGAAGGAACGGAAAAAAATGTAAGACTCTATCAGGAGGTCACTGCAGTATCAGATGTAGAAACCGCTTTAGACCTTCTTGAAGAAATTGAAAAACTTGAACCTGATAGTGAAGCGGAGTTCGCTTGAGGGATAGAGTCAGTAATAAAATAGGCCGAAAACAAAATCAAGGAACTCAAAACAAGAAGGTATAGAGAGGAAGAATCTAGTGAAGA
>JAUMHM010093436.1:13805-25755 GCA_032362435.1 Melikaiella ostensackeni
AAAGCAATGTGTCGGACGCCCATACGCGTGAAGACGCTTTTTCAGCTCAAGAAGTATTGCTTGAAATCAGGCAACGCAAGAGTGTAACTTTTGCGCCTCAGAGTCTCCTTCACCTTCCGATACCTCAGCGGTATTCCGTCCGTCAGGCTGTGGATTGCCCCAAGCCTTATCTACACCATTTCAACAAGCAACTGTAAATATAGAAACTTCAGGAATCTGAACAAGTTCCATGAAACCAAACGAAAGTTGTTGCATATTATGTGCATATCCTTTCGGTATATTGTGAATTCAATACTTCAATAGGACGACTACTCATAGACACTGAGATCATTGACCCTCAGGAACCCAAGGAAAAGCATCCTCAGTTACGTCAAGTCATGATAACCCTTTCGGGTTCGTTATAAAATTTATGCGGTGATTATAGAACACAAAAATTCTGATAAATCACAGAAAGAAAATTCAAGAGTCGAATTACACAATTCATACGTAGCATTAAGTCGAGAAAATATTAAATCCTTCCGAAATTTCAAATCAGGGAGACTTGACAGGAACGTCGCCAAATGTTAAATTGTAGGATATCATGGAAGAAGTATTTCACAGCATCGATGTCGAGATTATAATATGTTATAAAAGTATGTGCGTATCTCCAGAGGAAGACCGTGAACAAAGATTAATTGAAAATCACCAAAGTAAGATAGGAGGGCATGTGGGAGTAAACAAATCTTAGGAACGGATATGCGAAAGATTCATGTTGCGAGGAATAAAAGAGCAAGTCACAAACTTTGTAAGAAAATGTAGTTCTTTTCAGGAACAAAAAATAAGTCGAGTCGTGCCAATACCCGCCGCAACGGCAATAACAACATCTCATGCTCTAGCCGAAAATTTGAGAATTGAAGATTATGCATCGAAGTCCGCTTTATCCCTACCAAGTAAAGACGAGCTGCACCTGAACCACATTTGATGACATCACCATGCAATTATGGCCGTTCTACGTATGAATTATAATTTTATCATAGTGACTCCGCCTGCAAGCAAAAGGAACACCTGTAATAGGATAACGACATTCCATCAAAATGGCTATTAGGCAGCCATATTGACACATACACACCAGCAGAGCAATACCACCATGGACGGCCACTGCAAAACAAAAGGAAGAAAGGGCCGCTGTAGAAGCACGTAGGCCAACAAAACAACGAATGATATAAAAAGAGCTGTTGAAACAACTATAATTCAAAGCACAAGATAAATGTTATGATTGCATTTAGAGGATGTAGATTCTCTAGTTGACACTATCAAAACCTCAAAATTCTAGTGCATAAACATGAAAACCAGTTACAATAATCCAGGGCTTTGAATTTGTAGAAGCAACAATTTTATAGTGAACTCGTCTGGATCTTTCTACTCAATTGGTTACTTCTTATGGAATTCTAAATAAAACCTCACATACAAAATATAAATCAATACTCAAAAAAATTTTGGGTCAATGACATTGGTCAATAACTTCTCTCTTGAATAATAATAATAATAATAAAATAAATCAATAAAGAGAAAGGGGCACAAATATCACTGATACTGTCAATTTGAATCGTTATATTTGAGAGACGTTGATCATAATATTTGTAAATAGTATCGTAAGTATATCTCCGATAATAAGGTATATGCATCTATTAGAGGCACCTTACGAGTACAGTCATAAAAAATTCACAACACCGTGAAGTTTAAAAAAAGCAAAAGATTCATTACATAATTTCGCACATGAGACACTTTACTTTTCGTTGTTACGGTGTCCCATGAGCCGATAAACATGCCAAACATATGGCATCTCAGGATCAGCAGGAAGGACCCGCAACATCAATATCAAGATCCCCGCACTCAAGGTCATCGATCCACATAGTCTCAATTTTCGTAACTTGAACAGAAGAAAAAGAATAAGATAAGTAGAAAAAGAGAGGCATGAAAATCATAAATTATCTATAAAAGAAAACACGAAATCTGCGTTACCTTCATGATCGTGTAGTGCATGCTCACACTTGCACACCACCTCTGCTGCATTCATGAAAATAAAACGCCCGCAATAGCAAAAGCGAAAGCTTGTGTTTGTTTGTCTGGAAAATAAAAAGATAAGAATATAATAAGGCCAATGATGAAAACAGTAAAATCAAATCATGAAACACTAAAAGATAGTAACGTACCCCAAACACACAGACGATTAACGCTATACGTGAGTGCACAGCCGTAAATCAGGATCACTAAGTGTAGGAAGATGATCCTCGGCAAGATCATATATCTTCTGCGACCGCTAGTATGTTTGATTTCTGGCCTCTTTCAATTGGATTACGTCAGATGGTGCGATGCGAAATAGAGTGGTGCCCGTGGATTCCGCGGGATGTCCGCGTCCCCTCTTCTTCACAATTCCTCCACTCGCCACTGACATTTTAGTTCCAGTTTTCGGAACCATGGACTCTTTCAATGTTTTTGGAAGAACCAAATAGAATGCGAGATTAGGTTCCAACACGACTGTTACAATAGGCAAAACCGACAATGAATCCTTCTTCCTGAAAACGTGCGGAATTCTGTAAAATCGCGTTCCTCAATACTAAAGAAGAGACGCGCGCCAGTACTCCACTTCATCTGGAATGAAGTTGCCGAATCACTGAAAAATCGTCTTCCGAAATATAAAAGTTCAAGAACTCTCGAAATGAAGATGGAATAACTTTAATCGCATCTTGGGATAAAACTTTCCGAAACGCAAGTTGAAAATACTTAAGGCGTTTTCAATATTCGAAATTCGAAGTTTGACACTATCATATTGCGACACACTTGGCTCCACAGTAACCTTGTCTGGAACAGAGTTCAGTAACTGTAAATCAAAATCTTGCAGACAAGACTCTATTGCAACACTACCGGCAGATTGTGAGGTCTCGTTACAAATTTTATCTAACAAGTTCCCGAACGCATAAGAAGAATTCGACGAAGATCGAGACGGAGAAGACATCTCAACGCGATTCTACTCCCTGATGCGAAAAACACTATGAGAAACCGGCAACACAGTCACGAGACTCAAAATGATCAATAATTGGATACTCAGCAGAGGTACTTGTAACTGGGCTATCCATGGTTAAATAAAGAGGCAAATTGTCAAGCTGGCAGGAATCGTCATAACAAACTGAGAATGAGAAGAAGAGCACTCAGTATCCCTGCTAATTACAAACTAAAGAAAAGGCATGCACCAGGAGACCAACATCCTTCGATGAAATCATAATGAATTCTGATTACACAGTGAAATCATCAGACTATGAAACAAAGAACCCTAGAGAATTTTCTCATTCCTATAGTTCATACATGCAACATATGATACACTTCACACCCACATCCAAACTATACACATCAAAAAGCTAAGATAACAGAAAACATAGAAAAGTATATGCACTTACCTAAGTCCAATTTGAAGAAAAACGATTGATAAGGTCTCAATATAGTATCAATACACTGCTTCAATTCTTGCATTAGTTTTTCCATGAACTGAATTTGAAGAATGTCGCTTCTTGGAAAAAAAACACTAAAGCAGAAGTGTACGTAAATTCATGTATCATTAATCTTTCTAAGAATATCAAGATCTCTTCAGGACGATGAGTGAATTTGAAATTTCGAAAATTTTTTTGTATATACGTATGTAGGCAAATGAGCCCACGTCTATGTCACCCAGTGATAACTACACTACGGTCGATAAGGAGATGAAGCACAAGTTAATTGGAGTCTCATTACCATGAGTAAATGATGCATGGATAAGTACGTAAGTAGATGAAGTGAAGAGTGTAAGACGCACGGGAGACTAAAAACAACTAAAATGAAAATTGAGAAGAACACTTCATTCTTGTTGAGTTCATATAAAGTAGAGGCACAAATCTATATGATTCAAATGCTGCTCAATGAACCTACTATGTAAAAGACCGCCTACATGGAAAAAGCGGAGTGCCCGCAAAATGGCGTGAAGGCAGCGAGCAAATGTTACGTTAAAAATTGTTACAGTTACTCCTGAAATTCGTTCAAGCGCACATCTTGATGAAATAAGGAAAGGTAATTCAATGAAGAATTATGAAATCACCTATGAATTTAGTAGAAACTATAACAATTGATTGAAGTTGGTTTAATGACAAGCAGTACTCGAAATATGAGATAACATGTTACCGAATGGTCGTTACATCAATAATTTAGATAGTGTAATTAACATAAGACTAGGAGTGACACTCACCTGTGGGGATATAACTGAATTACATATCGACTAAGAGAGAAACTATACATTGAATCAAATATCAAAATAAATAAGAAAGACTTATTGCTTTTAGACGAAGAAAGTGTTGCTCTCGAGACAGTGAAAGTACGTGGACTGGAGTTTGCAAATGATAAGATTGTTACAGCGGAATCAGCTGACGGTTTGCAGAGAATGATGAGCAGACTGGATCCCAGCATAAAGAGTTTGGATCTTAAGATTAACGCAAATAAAACAAAGATTATTGTTTTTGGTAGATGGGGAGAGAAAACAGTATGCAACATTGTCTTAAACGAAGACATTGTCTCTTACATAGCTTTTTGTAATGGCTTCCGAACACATTTTCTCCGTGTATTTGTGAAGATGAATATGAAAACTGTATATTCAAATGAGCTGTATAAAAGAACTATGATTGAATACTGTATGCTTTAGGAATTAATTACTGAAAAGACGCACTTTTAGATATCGCAAGAATCAGTGCATTTCCAACATTTTTTGCTTCCAAATATTTATAAAATTGATTTAGATTATTAATTCAAGCAATTATTTCTGTGTATCAGTTTGTTTCATACAAAGATAATTGTGTGCAAAGTCTTTGTCATTTATTATTGGAATTAAATTTGATAAAAAAAATTGCCCTAAATTAAAAAATTGTAAACAATTTATAAAGTTATAATCAATTCTTTATTATATGATCAAATTTAGTACAAATCAGTCAACTTCTGCAATTCAAGTCACAGCATCTATCAAGGACGAAATATGTTGTATTTTAGAGGATATTAGGCGACATGTTCTCTATTGATTTGGGAAAAAAAATTTCGATAATGTTACTAGCATTTGAATATTCACAAAAAACCCACACTCAAATTTTTTGCAGTATTTTATTCAATTGAGCCTTCTATAATGAAGATATTCTGTCAGTCCAATGTGGGCTTAACAATTTTATGACTAGAAGAATTTATTTTCGAGAAAATCAAATATTTGCATTCTTCTCGGAAACTGCGGAAGGCATAAAAAATGTCAAGATCGAAGTTTGCACTCATGAAAAAGGTATATAAAAAATACCCCTCGTTCTCTTGTGATATCTTGCATCGTTTAGGAGAAAAATGAGAAAATATTATTCTTAGAATAAAAGAATTCTCCCGGTATTAAATATAGTTTGGCCTGCATGAATCTGATAGTATGCCTCTCTCATATTAACAGAAAATTTGAAGAAATAAGACATGTGGGGTTTTCCAGAAAATCTTCTTTTCATTTTCTCAAAATTCGAAGAAAAAAATATGGAAGGTTTTTTGGAAAACCCCACCTTTTAATTATTTTCCATAATTTTTTTTTCAGTTTTTGCTTCTATAAGGAAGGCAAACTATCAGTCTAATGCGGGCTATACTATATTTGAGGCAGGGAGTGTTTTTTACTGAAAATATAATTTTCGAATTTCTCTCGTAAACCAGGTAAGGTATTACAAAAGAGCGAAGGGTATATTTTATAGAAATTTTTTAGAAGTGCAAACTTTCATCATAATATTTTTTGTACCTTTCCCCGTTTCCGAGAAAAATGCAAGAATTCAATTTTTTGAGAAATAAATTCTCTCAGCCACAAAAATTGGTGAGCCCACATGAAACTCACAGAATGTCTTCCTTATAGATGGATAAATTCAACAAAAAATTTAAGTCCGGTTTTTTTTTGAAAAAATCGACTTGTTAAATTTTTAAACAAATTATCGCTGTTTTATTAGATTTGAACTTCTTTCATGTTTTCTGACTGATTTCCGAAGAGGACGATACAACTCACCAGAATACAAAAAAATGAGGATATCTGAGTTCAATCCGAAACTGTAGAAGTTTTAAGAAAAATTGGTGTTTTTTTGAAACATTAACGTCAAAATTCTTATACTTGCAACTTTGTGGGAATTGTTTTTTCTCGAATCGGAAAAATACGCGACATCAAATTTTCTATAAAAAACAACATGCTCCATAGCTGAAAGATTCTCCGACTTTTGAAGTATAGAAATGGCCCGATTTTAAAAACGGATTTCAACTAAATTTATTATGACATAAAATGACGTATTTTATTAGTAGACGAACAGAGTCCAAGGTCTATTTTTCTAAAGTTTTTTTAAATTTTAAAGTTTAAAGTTATTTTTCTAAAGTCATGTTTCTTACCTACAGACTTATCAGAGAAGTTAACATTGGAATGAGAGCATTGGATCAGAAGACAATTTCTTATGATAAAATATTTGATGTGTCAATGGTTCAAACAAAATTTGTTCAGAAAATTCGTTCAAAGATGTGAGTTAAGAGGAAACCGATGACGCTGTTTGATTCTGTACTTCTGTCAACCCAATTTGCTATGTACCTATCATAAATAAGCAACTTCATGGTACAACGCGTACTTCCTTGAAGAATATCCATCCCCTAGGTGATTAACTTATTGAATTTTACATAGAATTTTTCCTGTAACAAAATCGTGTCGAAAAAAAATTGCTCTCTCCATTCGATCATTTTTGGATATCGAATTCCGGAAAAAATTTCTTCGAATATTTTTTACCTTCCACTTTGAGGGTCTGACAAGAAAAATGCGGTCAGAGTATTTTGTATAACAATTAAAATTTATTAGAACGCAGTCTCTTCCAAAAGTACGTTCGCCCTAATTAACAAATCAATATTTCATAAACTATTAGCTACAAAGAGTTCAAATAGAGATAATTTTAAAATGACTCTATTTTTTAAAAATCGAATCCTATGCACTTTTTATCTATCTCTTAAATAGAGGAAAAAGTACAAGCAAACGTGTGAAAAATCGTTTCAATCTTCACTTTATTGTTAAATAACAACATACGCAACAGCCTCACAGAGCTCGGGGTTTCATTATTCCACCAGAATGTCCATCTAAAGGTTTTAAGCAGAACAAAATTGTTGTACACATTGTTTCAGCAAAAAACTCCGCCAAGTAAAATGTTATCAGTACAATCAACATAGTTTGCGAAATAAAAATATTGCCAAGCGATTTTGAAAGAAATGTAACTTTTAAAATTCATCAAATTGAAAAAATGGTAGAAACGTTAAGAAATATTGAACGAAAAAAAAATTATGAAAGCTTGGCGAGAATTTGGCAAATTTTGATTTCAAAAACCAGGTTGATTTTACTGTTGATACATTTTATTTGAGATATGGAAATATGTATTCTATTAGTAGAATAACAGAATCCAAGGTCTTCCAAATGATACTTTTAAATTAAACTGTTTGTTCTGGCCTAAAGGATATCGTAATGCGTCTGCTACGTAATCTACACACACAGTGAATTTCAATAATTCTGAAAGTTTTATTTGTAATAATAAAGATGAGTAATCCGATAGTGACTAGTATATATAGCAGTGAATACGAATTTACCGAATTTATCAGTCTCCGTTCCTGAAATCCATCTAGAAAAATGAAGATCCTTATCAGAACCCTACTGCTTATAATCGCGGTGTTTCTGGATTGTGGCGGTGAGTGTGCTCAATTTAATATAAATCTTGATGTGAATATAAAATATTATATAAACAATAAATTGAAAATTTTAAAATAATAACCTTAAATTCAAAATATGCAATAATTAAATTTATAATGAAAATAACAGTGAATATGTTTCAATCCACGGTTTTTTCGAATATTATTAGTAATAAATGTTCTTATTATTGGTAAACATTTACTTTGATGTCTTCTCCAAATTTTGGAGCAAATGGTTTGAAACCTTTTGGAAGATCTTCTTTCTAGTCCAGAATCAGAATATCAGTCAAGGGAGACCAAAAAACAATTGTATTTTTCTCAAAAAACACAAAAGTAGTCAAAAATTTGTTTTTCAATCATAGTTTATTTCTACGTTTTTGTATTTCCACGGAATTATAATCACTCATCACTCACTTTTAGAGCTTCTCCGAATTGTTTCGCTCATAGATAAACAAACTTTACCAAATATACCCAAAGTTTGTTTTCATACCTATAGTAAGCTGATCTATTCAGGAGCGGCCATATTAGAAACACATTATTATTATTGAAAATGAAATTATGTCTCAAACATAAGATGGTTATAGCCCAATATGTCGAAGGCATTCTTCAAGTTGGATTTTTGAACCCAACTGAATATTCTGCACGGGGCTATCCCGGTTATATCATCAAACACGGATGCATTTTTGTGTTGCAATCAAGTGATCTGATGAAAGTGATAAGCATAATTTGACATACTGGACAGTTTGGTATAAGTTTTACCTCACCATCCACGGGCCACCAAGGCTCTTCATCATTATTTTTTTCTCAGCTTATTTCTCGGGTGAACCCAGTGTTTTATCATCAGCCACTGATTGAGTAAAGTGCCTAATGAGTTAAAGATGTTGAGACTTAGTGCGATGTATGAAATTTCCAGCGATGATTTCGTTGTAGGTATAAAATTAGGTGTACAGTGTGACTTGGAGTTTGTCGTTTACCGCTGTTGTACGCAGCGGCCGAGAGCGTTGAAGGTGACATTTGTCGCATCTGGGTATTTTTTTTCCAGAGCTACCAACTCTTATTCAATAGGGTTTCAGTCGCCGAATTCCTGATGGTCTAGGAAGTTTCTTACAATGTGACAGGTGCTCAATTAAACCACTTTTTAAACTGTTGTCAGTACCCTACTGACTCCTGAATTTTCGAGATGTTCAGTGCATCTTGCTTGCATAGGTTGCCTGAAAGTTCCGGTTAAGTGGACAAGCAATGTCGATGATGTAGCTTTTTCCACCTTTCTTCTCACGCGTGATAGAGTCTGGTCGATTGGCTCATATTAATGATTCATCTGGATAGTAACATGCCAGTACAAGATATAGTCTTCGTTTTCTAAAATGGGCACTGGAATGTGTCTATAGAAAGGCCTCCTTTTCTATGGGGGATCTCGCTTCCTTTCTGGGAAAAGAACTGCATTTGTACACCTTGTCCTACGGCCCAACGTTCTAACGACTGCCACAACCGCACAATGCACAAGAGTTTGCACATGTAGCGTAGTTAGTCCTGTGTTCAAATGCATTGGCAAAACCTTGTTGTTCAGGTATCCTATCAGCACAATCAGCTCCCTCGTAACGAACATCTTCGGCAGAGAATGCCTTGTGTTGGTTTTACATCCCTGAATTCTAGTAAAACTTGACCAAAATTTCTGTCAAGGTGATGCAGCTTTTCTGGCATTTTTACATCAACGGTTGTTGACAGACATTGGGCGTTTTTGGTCCGCTAGATTTTGTTTCTTTATTCTTGTGGATACATGCGGGTAATTAAGTAAGAAGAGACGACGATATTCTCTTCTCACACTTTGCCCACTATTTTCTGCCGAAAATGAGGGCGCATAACATTTCTGTTTATACAGTATGTCTATTTTAATCGCCTTCTTGGTTGCTGAATTTCTACTACTGCCGCTGGATGAATCAGGCCATCTGCTTCTGGAAGATGTCGTGGCACTGTCTCGTCATCAGTTTGCGCAGGGACATTAATAGCGCGATGATCTGATCTTTTGAGATAAACAGATTATTTCTGATATCCTTAACCATGGTGATAAGATCTCTTACAGCAACTCTACTTATCGGGATGCTTCGCAGCGACCTTCTTCCTAAAATTGTGTACCGTCTTGCGCTTAGTTTCAAACTTCGCGTTCTTCTAATAGAGATCCATCAATTCTTTTATCATTGTTGTATTCCAGTTGATGCTCTCCCACGGTATTCCTGTTGAGGTGGTTGGTTGCAAAACGCTAACGCTAGCCAAAGCATTCCCAGCAGGCATAGTTGATGCTCAACTGTTTACCGTTTGCCACAGATGTTCTTGCTGGCCAGATTGTTGGTTGATGAGATCTGCCTGAACATCACAAAGCTCATTATCAACACCATCCTTCTGGTGCTGTGGTCCTCAGCGGTGGCCTCAGGGGCGCCCCGACGACCCTCTGGTTGCGACCATCTCTTTCCTCTTCGTTATCCGCCTGTTAGGCATGGGAAGTCCTGTCAGTATTAATGCTACCGTCAACATAGCCGTCATAGTCATGAGAGAAAATCTCAAGCCCTACCGCGACATCCACGCGAGAACACCTATTATTATGTTTATTATTATTTTTTATTTATTTATTTTATTTATTATTATTATCATTGTCATCATTCTTTATTTATTTATTATCAATCATTTTATTTTTATCATGGACCTCACATAATAATGAAAACTAATCGATGAACGAGAATTTTGCGCCTTTATTTGAAAATGAACGTGAAATATGCACGCGAATGTTCGAGCTGTTCGCTTAATGGCTATGGAACTGCTCAACTCCGGTGTGCTCACTGCGCCTCAGTCTCTTCCCTTTAGACCCCCTCGTCAACAAACGAAATTCTAGAAACGACATAAGCCGAGGGAAGGTATAACGGAGTTCCAGTATATTGCATTTTTAGCCTTATTCGTTACATTTTTACTTCTACACGGTAAAAAACGTATCATTTTTGTTGCAGAGCATTTTGCTCCAGCGATCATTTGACTCTCGAGATCATAATGATATGTTTATTCAAATCATTTTGATCTGCTTTCAGGGTCATCTGTCAGACTAAACAAAATAGCCGCCAGTTTTTGGCGCGGATGTCATAGCCTAGATATTTTGTCTAACCGCGCGCAGTGACAACTACACTCAACAGGAGATATATTTTGTTATCGAGCTTCGTTTTTTTATCGATTCGAGTACGATGCACGATTAAAAATCATAAAAGGCTTTAATACGAGCTGAACGAGCTGAAGTTTTCAAGAACAATAATTTTCATTTCAGTCACGTTGATCTTGAGACCCATACTCTTCATGCTGGTATTCAGTCTCCTCACCATTCCCCGCATATCTTCGACTAGTTCTGTCGTAACAATTTTATCACCTAAAAATGCCACACAGTGAGGCAAAAAAATGTTTCTGGACAAATTGATATTTAGAAGCAGCTTTGTGAACCGATTTGAACTTTTTTTCCCGAACTGAAGCTGATAAGACTCCGCATAAATCGGTCAGGGCCAATTTTGAAGAAACTTTTTTATTTTTTTTCATACAATAACAGAGATTAAATTTTTTTTTGAAGAATACCGGTTTTCAAAAAATACTTGGATTCAATCCGAAATACCTAATATCAATGAAGCAACTATCCAGAAAAGTTGTCTAATAGCTTAGAAATTAAGAATGTATTGAATATGTTATGAGCAAATAAGTGAGTGAAAATGGATTCATGGGGATTGGCAGAGATTCGTGAATTGATTTGCATTGGATTTGAACAATTTGTAGAAAAAAACTTTTTTAATTGAATTTATCAAATATAATAAATGAATTGTTATTTTATAAAAAAATTATGTGAAGAATTATCCATAGGAGGTAGTCATGTTGAAATAAATTAGGCTTTCTCTATTGAATTGACAAAAATTATACGAAAATGTCACCAAATTATTAGATTTATTCATCCAACAACAACTGATGATTGATTAAACAAATTTAGTTAACAAATGCACTGTTTGGCTATTTTTAGAGGTAAAAACTTGGCTTTTTCAACGTAATGGAGTGTAAATCACTAATTTCTAAAACTTTAAAGAAGCTCACATGACAATCAGTCAACATCGCTCCGCGCGTGAAAGCTGTTTTAAAAGTGTGTTAGGATTTTGCAGTGGCGAAAATGCAGCGATCG
>JAUMHM010093453.1:0-25750 GCA_032362435.1 Melikaiella ostensackeni
TTACTCGAAGATCGGGCTTCATAAACAGATAAATATTCAGGAGGTGTTCTTTGAAATGGCATTTTAGGACTATCTCACAATTTTATGTCTAAATCAGGTTTCGAAGTATAGTAAATTACATTTGGAAATAGAAAGTATTCAAAAATAAGAAATCAGCATCATTAAATTTATAAGCGACGCGACAGTGTGCATGACACTCTAAAGCGAAGAGATGTAAAGAGTCGTAGAAACACAAAAGCTTGCATGAAAAGATGCATGGATGTAATGAAAGCAAAAGATTTATGCCAGAATAGAGATGTATGGAGGGCAATTGTTTATAAGAAGAAGATGAAACGATATATTTTGGATACTAAAGAGCCCGCGTGAAGAGATTTTCTTATTGGATTAGTACAATGGCTTTGCGAAGCTCTTCACCTGGGGTGATTGCTAGAGAGGTGGATCAGCGACCCGTGTCGGAGCGGTATTGTGCAAAGGTGGACGAACCCTTTCCCGAGCTTCTCGTGGGAACATAGAACCAAACTCAGTTGTGAATGCGGTTCAATATGATCAAACGCGCAGAGCACCCGACAGTAGTTCGGCAAACAATGCCGACCGCCCTGTAGAGTGTAGAGAGTGTAGAGTTCAGGGTGCTACAAATAATTTGGATGGAAATACGATGACAGATCGGCGAGACTGTCTACGACTTAAGTGGACGGATCGACTTAGAGATAACTTGCTGGATTGCTACGCTGCCAACATTATCCCTGATCGAAGGGGTTACATGGCGAACCTGCACACTCTGTGGTGCCAGAAACACCCAGAGCTTTCGCACGTTTCGCAATAGAGGTTGCGAAACCGCGCCGACAACCTCTTGCAAACAGGATATATACGCGGAACGCTACCCCTACTGCTGCAAGAACAAGCCGCAGACGAAGAAGAGAAAGCGACATTAAGACCAACCGCGAGAATCAGGCATCCCCCGAGAGATGATGGCGATTTTAGGACGAGGAGTTTCGTCAACATCCAGGTTCCTCCTAAACGACCTAAGCCCCAAGATCTGGCTGAAATGGATGACGCCTTCTTGAGCATCTCTCGGAGGAGTCCGAGCTCTGGACCATCACTTGTTCAGCTTATGATGCGGCGAGAGCTTTGGCCGATTCAAATCGAAGGGTAAAGCCGACCATAGATATTAGGTATCAGATATTAGATCATTAGATGATACGCAATCTCGTATTTGAAAACGATTTTGCAACCTCGCTTTGCCTACATTTAGAGGAATTAAATAATAATCCAAGAACTACAATTATACAACAATTCGAAAAAAACGTATTTTTTTAATCATTAATTGAATTACTTCTATTCAAAATTTACTCCTTCAGTCTCGGCTCCTGATGGAAATATTTAGCAGCATCTGTTGGAAAAGAAACAGTAAAAAAAAGTAATTAAAAATTTCAGATTGTGAATACTAATTTTAAATTCGAAAATATACTTAAATTCAAAGATAAACTTATAAATGAAGTAACAATTTATTTGAATTCAAGTGAAGTTTATCTGAATTTAAGAAAGTTTTCAGGATTAGACAATCTTCTAACAGAAAAATTTCGAACTAAGCATTTTCTAACCGATTTTATTTCAAGATAAAACTAAAATTGACGGATGCACTGAAAATTGTTCAACTATTATTCTTTCAATTCTAAACTTTGCCATATTAAGCAACTGAAATTTTAAATTGTCTCATCTATAAATATATTATTTTAAAATATTAAATTTCGCACGATTTCAATTATACTATTTAACTATCAAGGCTTTGAACTGGAAACCATACAATTTTAAAAATAGGTACTTCAATTTTAAACAGGACAGTTTTTAATATTTCATTTAAATATTGAGGCGGTTTTAAAATGAAATTGTCCAATTCCCTAAATTTCAATCTTGCAAGGGGAGGTCGGCAATTGTGATTTCCTTCACAATTTTTGTAACCTGATTTTACAACATTTAAAAACAAAATTTGAAACAAAATTTTAATACTTGAGTATTAATTTGCCAAAGTAGCAAGATGCGCTTTTCGGCCATTTTCAAGAATGAATTTTCAACTAAAACGATGAATCTTCAAACAAAAAATTGTATTTTTAACACAGGAGTTCAACCTTCAACCAAGCAGTTGAATTTCCAACCAAAAAGATTACTTTTTAACCAAGAAGATTAATTTTCTACCAGAAAAGACGAATCTTCAACACAATAGTTGAATCTTCAACCAAAACAGATTCATTTTCAACTTCATTCAGCTTTCGACCAAGTAGTCAAATATTCGACCAAAAAGATTTTATTAAAATCAGAAATAGTTGAATTTAACCAAAAAAGACGAAATTTAACAAAAGAGTTACATTTTCAACCAAGAATGATTTTTTAGCCAATGAAGAAAAACAGTGTCAACATAATTGTTCAAGTTTCAAGCCAAAGAGATGACTTTTTTACAAAACAGTTGAATTTTCACCAAAAAAATTAATTTCTAACGAAGTAGTTTATTTCTAAACAAACAGTTCAATTTTTTACCATAATAGTTGAATTTTCAACCCAAGAACACGAATTTCCAATAAAATAGTTGAACTTTCAACTAAAAAGATGAATTTTGAACAAAAAAAAATAACTTTTTAACAAGATTGTTAAATTTTCAACAAAATAATTAAATTCTCAGCCAAATAATAAGATTCTTAATTAAAAGAGATTCATTTTTGAACAATGAACGAAGAAGATGAAAGTCAACTAAAATGATGAATCTCTAACCAAAAAATTGAATAGTTAACTGTTGAAAATTCAAGAAAAAAAACGGCCACCCGTTTTCGGAAAAATCGACTTTTTTCAAAAATTTTATTTTATGGATTGGAATGTTTATTTATTAAATTCTCATGTAAAATTATGTAAACATAACATTTTCAATACTTATTTTCAATATAAAATTCACTTTTTTCTTGAATTTTCAACTCTTGAAAATTCAACTATTAAAAATTAAAGAAAATTAAATTTTCAACAGTTAAGAATTCAGCTATGAAAAGTTCAACTGTTGAAAATTCAATTTTCTTGAATTTTCAACAGACGAATTTTGTATTAAAAACAAGTGTTAAAAATGTTATATTTGCATAATTTCACATTCAATCCAATAACAAAAATTTTTGAAAAAAGCCAATTGTTTCGATAACAATTAGCCATTGGCAAATAATGTTTAGGCAAATTAATAGTCATCCAATGAAATCTCAGTAGGGAATTTATGAGATAAAAGAAAAATCCCAACTCTCATCATCTCCTTGTTAAATTTTTTGCAGTACATACTTTACTTGAATCAAAAAAATATTTTTTTAAAACAAAGAAATAATATCAAACAAATAATTTCTTTATTTCAAAGAAGAAGAAGAACGTCATTATTTGCATTTAAAGAAATTTTTTAATTGATTTGAAGCAAAACAAACGATTTCTTGAATTAAAAAGAACTTTCCTCCGAGTGTTCAGTGTTCACTTCTGAATTTAAGTAAATTTCTGAATTGATTTAAGAAATGAATTTTTTTGCTTTCAGTAAAATTATTTGTTTGTTTCAAGAGCTCCGAACTCCCTTTCTCAATAATTTCGGTTGTTAGGTTGCTTTCTAGTTTGTGATGCTTCTTCCTCTTTCAAAAAATCGGTTGTCAGCCGCGACTGTGCTTCAGCACATTCCTTATTAAATCGTTTGTCGAAATTATTAAGATCGATATCATCATCAAATTCGGAATACGATTTTTTCGAAACACCATCATCTTCATAATTGCCTCGTTTACGTTCGTTTTTGAAATTACAGTCCAGTTGAGAAAGCTCTTAAAAATAGTAGTTTAAATGAATTGTTATCTAAATTCATCAAGGAGTACAATATATCTTCAGCTAAAAATTACTTTATTTTAAACCTATTTAAAAATTTTACCTTCTGTTTTTCGGACCATGGTCCTCGTCATCACGTAGTTGGCAATTCGCAAATGCAACAAAATTCCAAATATAAAAAGGAACATTTTCTTGAATACATTGCCTCAAGAACATGAATAGTCATTTCCGTAATTCATCTTCAATTCTTCAGCACGCGACGCACAATGCATTTTCGCTCCTGAGCTTCTGTCACCTGTGATCTTTTTGTTATTCTTACATTTTAGGTATAAAAGGTACATAAACCTTTTATACGTAAGAATAAGGTAGTTCACACTTCAGCTTAGCTAAATGTTACAGATTACAGCAGATTGGTATCGGAAATGATATTGACATTCACTTCTTAGCCAGAGACATCTGTCGATCAATTTTTCATCACTGCGGTAATAATAGGCTGTCATCCACACGTTTCCGGACACAGGTTAACTTTCCTTCCTTCCACTTAAATCTCTTGGAGACTGGCTTCATGCCGAGAGTCAAGGTTGCATCAATTGTCAAGACACCTGTAAGACTTTTTGAAAATTCGCGTTTCGCAAGGGTTCCACCCACAAAGGACATTTTTCTGCCTAAAGCTGTTTGTCGGAGGGTCCACTTCCGAGCTGTTCTCAAATCTCAACGCCCAGGATGTAGGACACTTAAACCCTGGAAAATCGTTTTCTGAGGTTGGAATTAGGATTAACTCCTCCCTGAAAGCAAAATTTGAAAAATGCCCAATTTCGCGGTTTTGTCGGCTTTTCGTCTCGCGTCTATACAGCTGGTCCTGAAAAGTCTGTTTAGTAAACACTCTGAATTCTATGGCTTATCAACACTGGACTTGTAGAATAATATGAGCGGATCGAACTGTGGAACTCAAAAGGCGCGAGAAACTTTTCCATTCATGTTTTTGGAATTATGGACTGCAAATGTGCTACACTGTCACTCTAAAAACTAGTATTCGTTTTATATTGAGGATTTTTTTTAGAGCTTCTTATTTTCAAGCCAATATGCGTACTGTTTTAATTTGCTAACTTCAGACTGATTGAGCAATCCAAGTTGATGTCATGTGATCAGGAAGGTTAGTCTCGGATAAAAACAAACGTGCTCTGCCTTTGTTTTCATTAGCGTAGAAGACAAAGGCAGAGATACGTTTGTTTTCATCCGAGACTAACCTTTCTGACAAAATACAGTCAACCTGGAATGCTCCATAAATGACACGTGCTAGCGAACTAAAATAATGCACATGGTACTGTTTTTAACATAACTTCAAACTTCATGACATTCATGCTCAGAAGAAGCAAAAAAAACATCATGACAAAGTAGTACTAAAGTGTTTTTCGATACATTGAAGAGATTACTTTGAAATGTGCAGATGGCTTCTATGGAGTCAAAACCCATGCAATACAGTTATTTTTTGAAACCCCATTTTTTTAGTGCAGTGTATATAAGGACATGAAGTATGTATAAGGAATGAAAGTTCATATTCTGACAAACTTGACTCAGAAGAATAGCTCTGATTTGGATTAACGGTTTTAAGATATTTTTTCTGATTTCAAGAAATTTTGAAGATATTTCAAGGAATTTCTATAGATTTCAAAGGATTTTACGGAATTTCAAGCGATTTTTAGAGAATTTAAAGGATTTTAAATCATTCCGAAGGATCCAAAGGATTCCCAAGTATTTCAAACGATTTTACGGGATTTTAAGCAAACTTAAGAAACTTTAAACAAACTTGAGAAATTTTAATGAATTTCAAAAAATACCTCAGAATTTGGCAGGATTTCCTAAGATTATAAAGGATTTCGAAAGATTACAAGCGATTGTTAGGGATTTTTGAAAATGTTAAGAGATTTCGAAGGATTTTATAGATTTCCAGAGACTGCAAAGGATTTTACGAAATAAAAAATTTTTTTAAATGGATTTCAAGATATTCTTAACGATTTTAAGAGATCCCGAAATATTTCTATATATTTCGCAGGTTCTACGAAATTTCAAGTGATATCTAGAGACTTTAAAGGATTCTAAGAAATTCCGAAGGATTTGAAGGGATTCCGAAGTATTTCAAAGGATTTTACGTAATTTTAAGCAAATTTGAGTGTTTAAAATATTTTTAAAAATACGTCAGGATTTGGCAGAATTTCCAAAGATTTCAAAGGATTTTGAAGGATTTTAAGAGATTATGAAAGATTTCAAAGGTTGCCCAGAATTGGTACAGATTTCAGAGTAATTTCCGAGATTTCGAGGGATTTTAGAAGACATTATTGGAATTTAAAGGATTTTAAGGGATTCTTAAGGATTTCAATTAATTTCAAAAGATTTTAAAGTATTTCAAATCTTTTTAGATGATTCCCGAAGATTCCAAAAGATTTTGAACGATGTCAAGAGATTGTGAAAGATTTCAAAGTCTTCCCGGAATTGGTATAGATTTCAGAGGTTTTCTAGGTATTTTAGCGAATTTTAAAGGATTTAAAGAGATTCCAAAAAATTTTCAAGGTATTTAAGAATTTGTCACCTAATTTTAAAAGATTTCCAGGGATTTCTTTAGATTTCAAAAAGTTTGAAGAAATTTCAAGCGATTATAACGGACTTTAAAGGATTTTAAGAGATTTTAAAGCATTTCCAAGGCTTTCAAGAAATTTTCACGCGATCTCGTAGATTTCCAGGGATTTCTTTAGATTTCAAAGAATTTTAAGGGTTTGTCCAAAAAACTGAAAAGAATTGTGCAAGATTTTAAGGGTTTGCGTAATAGTTCGAGAGATTACATGGGATTGTTGAAGATTTCAAAGAATTGCCAAGGTTTCCAAGAAATTTTCACCGAATTTCAAAGATTTCCAGAAATTTCTCTGGATTTCAAAAAATTTTAAGGAATTTTAAGGTATCTTAACTGATTTTAAAGGATTTCAAAAGATACCAAAGAACTTCCAAGGTTTTGAAGAAATTTTCACGGGACTTCAAATATTTCCATAGATTTCTTTAGATTTCAAAGAATTTTAAGGGATTTTCTAAAAATTGGAAAGAATTGAAATATATTTATTTTTGGAAACCCTATTTTTTTCAGTGCAGTGTATGAGGACATGAAGTAATGAGGTATGAAAGTTTATATTCTGACAAATTTGACTTAGAAGAATAGTTCTGATTCTGATTACCGGTTCAACAGATTGACGTTCTTTTTTGAAAAAGGGAAATTCCCTAAGATGTCCAGGAATCTTTGAACTTTTCAAGAATTGTTATTTTTGGGTACCACGCAGACTTACACACTAAATCTTATTTAAAAATTTCAAACAGTGTACTATCTTTCAGTATTATTTTAGTTTTATATTGCGCAGACTTCTGGAAATTAATTTTTTAAAGAGAAATTAGATTTCTTGTTTCTACGATTGTGAATTAAGCACTTTCGGGCCACCCTTTTATTCACTCAATAATTTGAGCAAATCGAAAAGCATTTCGACTTTTGAAAAACTCTCTTTGGATCACTCCAATCTAACTTTTTCAGATCTCTTTCATTTTTTTTAACTGTAGGATAACAATGGGGAAAAGCGAGAAATGACAAAAGGAGAGTCACTATAAAAAGGTAAAGACGTATAGCATTACCTGCGGGTCTACAGTGGAATGTTATTACGGGACTGTCAGAGACGCGAGCAGAATAATCCATCAAGCTAGTCTCGATCGACCTTTCTTCTTAAATACTTACTATTCGTCTCACTGTCTGCGGTACCAAGATTCATTGTCAGATAATTTCATGTCCTTCTAGTATAGTATAAATAAACGATCAAGCCTCCTGGATTTTCACTTTAGGGAGTGCCAGTGTTCCAGATCCCAATGTGATCCAATATGGCCAAAATTTGATCACCAATAAGCACTCAAGCACATGTCCGATCCACCCTCACAATCAGTTTCGTCCCTAATAAAGCCCAACCTCAATGGGACCTATTCGTAGATACAAATAGTACATTAGGATAGTCCAACATCTTTTTGGGGGAATTATAACTCTGAAACCATAACTGGAAACGAGAAAAAATGCTTTATTTCGTAATGCTGGAATTAATTCGAAAAAGATACGTGTATTTAACAATTACATAGATTTTAAGCTTTCTTTTGAAAGATATAACTCTATAAATTTGAAAAAAGGTAGTCAGGCGCACGTTACCGGATGATCTTGGATTTTGAAATTTGGAACAGCAATCTATGTTATGTTATGTCCCAAATTATAAATTCCAAGATCATTGCGGTTACGCCTACGACTACGCCCTATCTATACCATCAAGATCAAGATTTAATGCGGAAAGGATCTTGGGTGGAGAATTATGAAAATGAAAAACAAACGTGCCGAAAAAAGCTTTGTTTGCCGAGGTGCTAAGAATGGGATCTAGAATATAGAAATATAAGCTTTTCGACTCTTGTGACTTGAGAGTATGTTTGTACCATTAGGGTCATTAAAATTTTTTTGGGGGAATTTCCATGCACTCACCCGCCATATTTGGACGTGTTTTGCGGGCTTATGTTGCAGTAAGTACGGATTTTGCATATTTGACTACAAAATTCCAAGCAAAGGAAGCCTAACCTCTAAATAAAAAAAACTTTGACTTTCCAACAGAATTTTCTTTGCCTAAAATTACTCTCTTTACAGATTCCTAGAATCCTTTTTGGAATATGGATGTAATAGTTGTAAGTTTACTAAAGAAATGGGAAGTTGACGACTTCACGATAAAAAGGTTCGACCGTACATTTCATGTTTCATAAGTATTAGCAATTTCGGCAGCATCTTCTGACTTGATATACTATCTTATTATTACTGAGCTGATTTTTGACTTATGCTTTTTAGACATGTTTTGCGAACTTATGGTTGAGCAAGTATGGATTTTTCGTATTGCATGATTGCAAAATGCCAAATAAAGGAAGCCTACCCTCTAAATAAAAAAACTTTGACTTTCCAACAGAATTTTCTTAATACACAATTACTTTTTTTACATATCAGGCGCAATGGAATTTCACGGGGTTTTCAAGGGATTTTATGGGATTTTAATGGATTGTAAAGATTTAAAGTGTTTTACATTTCATGAGGTATCAAGGAATTTCATAAGATTTAAAGGATTTGAATATGATTTCGAAGATCTGAAGGGTTTTCATTTTTATTTTGATGACCGCTGCGAGAAACGAAAAAATTCCAACTGAAAAGGGCAAGATTCATTGGGTTGAAGTCAATCGAGGCTTGCCGTGTAAAGTTTGTTTCTTTTGTAATTGATGCATTATGTATAAATTAGTGGAAATGGTGAAAGTGGTGGATGGAAGTGTTGGATGAAAATAGTGAATGGAAGTCGTGGATGAAAATGGTGGAATGAAGTGGAAGTAGTAAACGGAAGTGGTGGAATCCCATACGCTGCTATGGCAAAACTTCGAATCAAATATGAAACGTTGATGCGCAGCTGAAGTACACGCACCCGAAGTGAATCCAATCAGGGCGTCTAGCGTCTAGTAATTGAAGGGCGGAAAAACTAAATGGGGTAAGCGCCATTTTCGAAATCTTACACGGCGACGAAAAAACATTCGCATTTTATTATTTCAAGCACCAAAGAATGCTCAATTTTTTAATACGTAGTTCTAGCGCATATACATGCCCTGTATGAATTTCATGCCTCTACATGAAAAATTCTGGAAGCTACGATTTTTCAAAGTCTGGGAAGGGGGTAACTCCACGGTAACGGAACAACTAAAGGGGATAACTCCATCTGTTTTTTCGTTTTACCTTGTTTAGCGCATTCGCCCGGCATGCGTCGCCCGCGTTGCATATGCCCTATATTTCTCATACTACGCAATTAAAAAAAAACGCAATGAATTATAGCTTGATTTATTCGTAAAAGTATGTAGACCAAGGTTTTGGCTGCATTTTGTTTCTGAATTGAACGAGAAACTATATGGCACCGCATTCCCATAGATTTCGAATCAACCCCCCCGATCCATTTAAAAACACGAAATTCCCATAAGCCGCTGTAAGGAGTTACCCCAAATAGAATTTCCGCGCCCATGGAGTTACCCCCAAGGCCGATTTCAAAAATCAATAAAAAAAAATATCCACAATTTTTCAATTCCTGCAATGCGGTAGTGAGGGCCCATACTTAGACTATTCAAAAATGCAAAAAATTTATTTTCGAAAAAAGTGGTGCTTACCCCCTTTAGCTTTCATGTCCTTCAATTAGTGAACTTTTCTTGTCGAGTGTTTTTGATATGAAATTGTGGACATGAAGTGAACGACTCAACGTGTGCCTGGAGTCGTGCTGTGTTTTATCAAATTTCGTGGTGTTTCTGCGAGTGCATACATTACAGGGATAATTTTTCACCAATAACCAGTAACTTGTGAATTAGTTATGTTTGTAAAGGTGATGCTGCCTTATCTACAAATTTCACAACATTGCCTTATTATTGTGTCAATAAAGCTGAAAATGTTACACAATCGCGTTGCCTCCAGTATAGCTTTAGAGCACCCAACCGGCAAACGGAAGACATGGATTTGATTTCCAGCAGAGCAAAAGAGGATCTTTTTTCAAAGAAATTTTTAGAATATTTATGAAATAATAGAATCCCAACATAAAAACTACGTGTGAAAAAATTGTGCCAAGTACATTACTATTGATATTTTAATTATTTATGTTAAAGGTAATCAAAGTTGTTGAGATCAAAAAATAAAGCCCAGCACGAATAGAGGAAAATTCGTCGATAAAAACAGTTTTTAATATAATAATTAGTTCAACAAATTAGTATAATAAATGAATTTTTTGTTTGATAAGAAATAAGAAAATATTTGGTGGGCCCGTAATGTTATGATTTTTTTTTTGTTATGTTGCCACACTCATGTTCATTATGTAAAGATGATAATAGACCCGCCAAATTTTTGTACATTCTCATCCTAATGGGAAGGTTTTAGTTTTATATAAAATTTGACAATGCCAGTCTTCATAAAATCTCCACGTTTCAAGACCCTGTGAGTGAGAAAAAAGGGTTTTCACGAGGGTGTCTGTCTGTAGTAGTCTGTAGCCTGTACGAGTAGTCTGTAGGCACGATAACTTTCGAAAGAATTAAGGAATTGGATTGTGCTTTGGCATACTTTTTCAGGGCCCAAAAAAAGTCAAGTTCGTTAACGAGCCCGCTTTGACCTATGGTTGCGGTTTTGCCCATCAAAAATTCTGATAAAAAATTTTAAATTGGAATTTTGAGCCAAACGACACGAGATAACAAAAAATGTTATAAATCAAAATTATTCATCTTAGAACTTACAATTTACAATTTACTACAAAACATTTTTAGATACGACGTATATTTTTTGTTTTAATCGTATTAGCGCTCTTTGAAAAATAAAAAATCCCATTTCCCGGCCAAACTATGCGACATACGAAAAAAATGGAGGAAAACAAATTGTTTCTTTCAAGGCGACCTACAAAATCGTCTTTAACCATTTTTTGATAGAACTCACCGTTTTTCTATTGAACATAGAAAATCCTGTTGACAAATTGAAAATTCCAATTTTCGTGATTATGTAATTTTTATGAGAATCATATAAATCCATATTAAAAATCATGCATAAAGCGTGAGTATTTGAATGAGAATGCGTTCTTCAAGGCCGATGGAGCCTTTAATTGATTAATTTTTTTTTAAATCTAAAATCAAAACAAAATGAACAATCTCTTTAAAAGTAGAGGTTTCGACAGTTCTGTAGTACTTGCAAGTAAGGTTCTGCATATATAGTATGCATTACACTGTCAACTAAGCCGAGCACGAAGTGCGAGGACTGAGAGTATCCGAACAAAAAAAAACTATTTATTAAACTAATTCATAGAACTCGTTTTATTGTTTTTGATAGAGGTAATTCTCTTCTAAAAACTTTATCTATCAGAAATATTATATCAGCATTATGAACAATAGATAATAAACCGAATAAACGAATGCTAAAAAGAAGTCCAAGAATCCAAGATACAAATATCTGTATTTTTTCAAAATCACGTTTTTTTTCTTTTTTTAATGGGGGCAACTGAGTACTCAGTTCTTCTCAAGCAATATGTGTTATCGTAAAATGATCTGTAATTATAAAGGATTTATGAACATTAGAATTAAAAATTTGATACAAAATCAGTATAATTTAGTCGATGATAGGTTCGTGTTCGCATAATTTGAAAATGGTTAATTATTTATATAAATTCAAACCTAACTCTGTAGTATGTTTCTGTATCATGTCCTCCTGAAAGAGCGGCATGTGTACATCTTATTTACTATATTTATGCAAAGTTTATGGAAAGTAAGAAAAGCATTCGAATTTCATCGAAATCAATTGATTGGTTTTGGCTACAAGTGCGTCTGCATGTTATAAATCGTTAAAAAATGACAATAAAATGAACGATTTTCATTATAGGTCAATGTATTTCAAATTCATCATAAGTGTTTTTAGAATATAATGACATCTTCATAAAAAAAAGTTTGAATCCATTCGGTAAAAGCGTGTAAGCTTTACTTCAGTCTGTATCTAAAAAATTACATTTTCAGCTCTTCTTTTCTCAACGGATGCAATTGAGAATTTATTCCGTCCGGATGATATGTAAAATCGTAAGATGAGATCTGATTTTTAAAGTTTTATAATAGTCATTGGAATAAAATTATAGCCCGGGGACAACTTTAGGTTAGAGTTTTTTGTTTTGTTGACAATTCGATTATAGCGCGTTTTTTCAATTTCCAATTTATATCTTTCAAACGTACAGAATTTCCGTACTTTGGTGAGTTCTATATACTGACCATGTTTGGTTAAGATACCACATAAATGGACTAAGATATTCTACTTTTAGTGTTGAAAGTCATTTATGTAACAGATAGTAATTCCAGGTAGTTACTTTTTTCTTTTTCGCATTTCGTCCTTCATGGCAGATTTTTTTCTCCTATAAATATTTGGAATTTTTCAATACTTTTCTACAGTACTTGACGGCGATTCGCTAGCACGAATTTCAATTTTCATCTCATGTGAAAGGTCTGAAATGACGTAAAAAATATCTGAATTTGATGAGTTAATGTAGATCGATACAGTGGAGATCTTTTTACGGTGAGTGGTAATCTCCTCTGATGATCAGTCGTTAACTACATGATGATAATTCAGATTACTATAACATCTTAAACATTTTTACTTTTCACGTTTCTCATTTCTATAACCTCATTTTTATTAAACTATGCAGCCCTAAATAAACTAACATATTTTTTACCAAGCGATTGGAAAGCAAAACTGGAACGGGAAGGATACTGGAAAACTAAGCAGTTTTCTAGTATCGAATTCAGTAAATATTTCGACTAATCGAATTTGTAATTATCTATTAATCTTTAATGGCTCATCTTTCTCTAACTGAATTAGTAGACTTTTACCATTGATAATTAGTGAAATTTCACCAATTCAGATTTAGAGATGAGCACCGATAAATGGAATAATTTTCAGAACTGCCTAATTTGAAAGTCAACGCATTCAAGCACCGATAATTTTTGGTAAGAATATATATTTGAAGTTCTTTGCTTTCAAATAAAAATAATTTCAAATAGGACATACCGTATCTACTCGTACCAAAATTTTGGTGCAGTACGAATATTACTGGATAATGTATTTACCTCGCGCTTCGCGCTCGGTCTTTGTACTTCTGTTAAATTTATGCCTAGACCTTTGTGAATTAAATTTTAATCTATTGACAAACTGAAATTTGATAATTCTGAATTCTCTTTTGTTAAAACTCCTTTGGACTTAGTGAATACATTCTCATTACGTGTCTCATGCTTCGCGGTCGATTACCGTATGTCTAAAACGCAAAATTTTCTACACTTCCCATGCGGAAATTGCCCTGGTTGGCCCTACTACTAATATATTAAGTAAAAATATTACTAATTCTGCAATGTTTAACAGTAGAATTGTTACACTGCATATATGTTTCTTAAATGACAGTTTTTAGACTGTGCACTTTCAAATTTACCGCCATGTCTTGCGCCCTTTGCGTCTGCGTTACCACTTAGTAAGTTTCAGTTTCTCACAGTTTCGACAGTTTCTCACCTAGAAAGAAATTGCACTCACGTCGTCTCCCCGTAACTTGCAAATAATATAGTGATCTGTAATTAAAATCAACTTACTTTCAGTGATCGCAGTCTGGAAACCTAAGTGAACGACTTAGTGCACGGTTAATTAATATTTTTGAATAAAGTATATAGTGCTGTATATTCATTTAATCCTATCAAGGCCAGCTTAACCAAGAGGCTAATGTAGGCTATAGCCTAGGGGCGCTATGAAGTCGAGGCGGGCGGTTGCTGGGAAATTTAAGTTGAGTTAAAGGAGTGCAATGTGAATCAGAGGGAAACGAGCTTTGGCATTCTGCGAAATATGGTTTATTGTTTATTTGAAAAATCGAGGCCTTCTTTGCTTTGAAACCTTCGAAGGTTTGAAGCTTAAAGAGGACCAGAGTTATTTGAAAATCTATAATTTCATGGACTCATGAAGAGATTAGGAGAAGGTGTTTTTACATTGAGGTACAGGATTATACGGATTTATGACAGGCTGTGTAGTCTGAAACAGATCCAGGTGTGCCTATGGAAGAGCGATATCACAGCATATTTACCTGGAATCATGTGAGTATATACATTACATTGCATTTGTTATCGAGTTAGGACTTTTAGGTTTTCGAGAACTTATTTACGTTTTTCATCGTCAGTGAAGGAGGATGCATAATTCCGACTTCAGTTATTACTGGACTAGCTATTAGTAAGTTGTGGTGCAGTGATCGAAGTGAATAAGATTTTTTTTCACAAAATGTTTAGTAAGTTGAGTGGTCCTCAGTCTAAAATAAAGGCTGAAGAAAAAAGTGAAAAGGAAGCCAACTTCTTGAATAAAGTGCCGAAATTAAACACTTTCTTTACAATACTTACAAACAAATCAATGTCAAATAATCTTAGTGCTGGCAGACAATCAAATTTAACAGAAGAATTAAATGTTTCATCAAAAACTAATGAACGGAACAAATCTGTTATCACAGCGGCATCATCATCAACTATATCGACGGCTTCTACACAAAAGGATAAACATATTGAATCTGGTATGTACAAAAGTGTATATTATTAATGAAATATATTGTGAACAGTTTTGCATTGCGAATAATTTTATAATATAATAATAGAATTTTTCGTGCACAAGAGCTTCGTTCATTTGAAGAGGGATTAATTCATCGTTTAATCATAACTGCTATTAATGAACAGTGAAGTAAAAGTTATTATTATTGTTATTACAAATGGACAGAGGCATTCAAGTCCCATAGCAATGAGGTTATCTAAATGTAATCTATTGTACTTATTAAATACAGGTCTTATTCCTGTTCTCAAATTATCATAAAAATTGTAGAGGTTTCCGCAAGACAAACATCGTTCAGTCGAGCGACAATAATAATTCGAGAACCAGTGAACATTTCTTAATTCTCTTAGGCTTATTTTAAAAATGAGATTTAAGGGTTGTGTACGACTTTTAAATCTTCACCGCTATTTGCCTAGAATATTCCAAGAGTTGAAGTACTCACGGAAATTTAAGAAAAAATCAGAAATTAGGAATGTTTTTAATCACTTCTTTTGTAGATGTGTTTTTATACTCTTGGACGGCTTCTATAGATTGATTGTTACTCAAAATATTCTAATCAAGCGATGTCATTCATCATTTTAAGTACATGGGTGATTTCCAAAAATAATAAATTTTTTCTAAAATTATCTCGGTAAAGTTCTGATATAAAAGCACAATTTAGTGAAGTTCAAGAATTTTGTACGACGTTCTTCAGAAATTATAAATAAAAAAGTACGCAAAATATCTTGTCACACACCAGTGCCAAACTACAGAATTGAAATGAAAAATGGCTACATAATATTAACACCATTTTAAAAATATTTGTGTTCCACAGATATCACTTATATTGAGCAGATATAGATAAAAATCAGGAGTAGAGTTAAATATTTCAGAATTAAGGATATTGAATATCACTTCAAAGTCTGTCCTACAAGTTGCTTGTCTGGTCACGCTGCATTGTTAGTTGGATAAAATTCAAAAATAATTATTTAAACTATTCACAATTCGTGCTAAAAATCTTAATTTTATACTTACGAAGATTTTAGTATAGTTAAAAATCGATTTATGAAAGTTGATTCCAAATAAAAGTTAATAATTATCTCTAATTCGCGTAATATTTTCCATGAAGTTCCAGGTAACGCTCTATATTAATTTATCATACTGTAAAATAAGAGGATATTTTGAAACTCTGGAGGCAAAATCAAATAAATCGTGAGAATAGTCATTTTTCCCATATTTTAAAATATTTTTGTCTGTTCTGCATATATTTTTAGGAGATCTTTGAATTTTTTCATTTTATTTATGTCGCATGTGCTTTCACACGACCTTTAGCAACGTTTAAAATTCAAATCCATCATAAATACATTCCTTGATTTCTAGGTTCAATATTTTATACTTTCTTAGATTACCGTCAATTGATATTAAATATTTTGGCCAGTTTGGAAATTTGTTTGTTTTTGAAAATCTCATTGTTTAAAATTGTCAACTTTTTGGCAATCACCCATATAAACTTTGAAATCTTATTAATTTTTGTATTTCTTATTTTATTAATTTATTGTTTATTTCAGATGACCAGGTTTCTCAAGAAATGAACGGAGATAATATAAAGAAGATTTAAGATGAACTTGATCCTGCGAAATGGCCACCTTTGACTTCAGATTCCATCGACTTCTTTCTTTCCAATCCACCAAAAGAAAATCTACTGGATTTGGATTTGAATTTATCTAAACGTGTCTATTCTAAGAAAGCAAGGTATGCTACAATAAAAACTGCTTATAAAAAATTGAAAAACGGCGAAAAAAATTGAAGAGAATGGTTGTTTCACTCCGAGTTTCGAGGGAACGGTTTTTGCATACCTAGTAAATTATTAAGTGAATGTGAGTCAGCTTTATCGAATAGTAATGGTTTTAACGATTGGAAAAATGAAGCAAAATTGTTAGATTCGCTCGAAAATTGTAAGGAACATCGTTATAATATAACGAAGTATGTATTAAGGAATGATTTACTGAGTGGCGTAGATGAAAAATCGCAAAAACAGTACACAGAAGAAATTGAATATTGGAAGAAAATTTCAGATCGAATAGTGGGTGTAATTCAATTTCTTGGAACTTTTTTTTTGCCATTTAGGAGAAATAATGAAACAATTGGTTCGTTTTACAACGGAAATTATTTGGGTCTATAAGAATTTATTGTAGAATATCATAAATTTTTGAAAGAACACCTGACTAATTTTGGAAAAAAGGAAGAGGTAACGTATCCTACCTTTCGAAAAATATATGTGATGAATTTGTTGATTTGATTTACAATTATTGTTCAAAACAGATAGTTTCCAAAGTGAGATTAAGTAAATTGTATGGATTAAGTGTGGATTCTACTCCTGATGTATCGCATATCAATCAACTTGCATTTATTTTAAGGTATATCCTCGCAAATGGTGAACCTGTAGAAAGTTTCCTGAAATTCATTCCAATTAAAAGTCATTACGCTAGTAAATTTGAAAGAGTTGTATTAAACACCCTTTAAGATTCAAATATGGATATTAATGATTGTCGAAGTCAGTTCTATGATAATACGAAAAATATGTCAGGGGAATATGGAGGATTGCAAGCAAAAATTAAAATACATAATCCTTTAGCTTTTTATATATCCTGCGCAGATCATTCACTGAATCTCGTAAGCGTTTCGGCTGCTGATTACTGTTTAGGAGAAACAAAGTTTTTATGTTCATCCAGCACGTTTGCATATTTCTAAGTGCTTCTCCAGGTAGATGGAATATACAAAATGAAAAATCAAGGGTAATTGGCGTTGTGCTAGTTCCTAAATCGTTATCAGATACTCGGTGGTCTGCTAAAGCGGATGCGGTTTATGCGTTCTTGATGTCCTTTTGTTCTTTTGATGCAGCTATTCTTGAGATAGCGCAAAATCTTCTTGAAAGATCTACCAAAAGGGTTGAAACTAAAGGACTGCATCGATAATTTTATGAACTCGAGACCAGTGTAATGACTGCGTTTCGGAATGATGTTTTAATGACCTTTGATAAAGTACTATAAGTAAATCTTTACGGACTGTTTTACTAAAGTCTGCGACATTCAGTTCCATTATAAGGGTTTGCATGAATACGTGAAGGGTCTTCGTGGTCATCTTGATTACTATAAGGAGCATTAAACAGTCAACTTCTTTTTTTAACGATGAAATTAGACAAAAATCTGCAGAATTGCAGAAGATTTATTTCGATGATATAAACAAAAAATTTGTTGGAGAATGTATTTAATTTGAAGGATTTCTCTAGGCTTTAAACATTCGCGAAACGAAAGAAGCTCTTTTAAGGTTTCTGAAAAGAATTCTCGGAAAGAAAATCACTGCAATTTATTCTAATGTTGATATTGCTTTTCGTATCTTCTCAAGCATTACATCAAAGAATGCAAGTGGAGAACGTTCGTTTTCGGTATCAAAGCACGCCAAAACTTATTTGCGAAACTCATCAGGTAATGAACGCCTTTCCGGTCTGTTATTTTTCTGTGCTAATGCAAATGTTTTGAAAACCATCGATTTTGACGCGATCATAAAGCGTTTCGCACAACAGAAAGTCAGAAAGCGAATTTAATTATTCTAGGTTCAGAATCCAAGAAGTTTTGTGACAGCGAATTTTTCGTATATCAGATAGTGTTAGAATACTTGTTATTTACATGTATATACTCATGTATATACGTATGTATATATCTAAATTATATTTTTTCATAAGGTATATTGCAAAAGCAAGTTTAAATTTGTGTAATAATTAATAAAACTAATCAAAGAATCAATAATGTCATTTTCATTGAATAAAAAAATACAATTTCAGTGTAACAGTAGAATCGAAGGGGGGGGGGGGTAATAGCCTAGGAGTGCCATTTTGCTAAAGCCGGCCCTAAATCCTATCTTCCTTACTAACCTTAAATCACCAGGTGATTTAAGGAGTTGCTAGGAAACTTGAGCAACAATGCGTAAAACTTTTCTCCAGTCTCCAGGCGAAAAATTAACTTGATTTGACTTTGAAAGTTCACTGTATTCTCTACGATGAGCCTTTAAAGTTAGATCAAGTTACTAATTTCTCGCATGAAGCAAGATATTTCAACCGGTCTATAACCGAATTACTCGACTGGGTCCCAGCCGGAATTGAAACCGGAATCCAACCAATTTACCGCGACGCTTTGAACCAGATTCAGGCCAGTTCTCCGACCAGCGCCTGGTTAAAACTGGGGCTATCCAGACGGGTCCCGGCCGCATCCCTGATTTGATGTCTACACGGGTATGTTGGGAATCTACTATATTAAATGTATGTTATAATAAATCTCTAACATCATCTGGGACTGCTTATTTGGATATTCCAAAATGAAGTACATATTTTATTGTTTATCATTTTTTTAATGCTTATTTCTTATTTTGAATTGATCTTCATTCGCAGCGATTCATGGCTAAAACCATAAATATAGGCGATAGAGGGCCGGCTAATGAACTTGAGCTGTATTTGTGGACCACAAAAGAGTGTACCAAAGGAAATTCTGATTACAAAATACCTCTGAAAGTTATCGCACCATACAGACAGACTGACAGACCCCACAGACAGACAGATAGACAGACCGACAGAAAAAACCGTTTTTCTGACTCAGGAGCAGGCGCCGATCTATTCCAAGCGTCGAGAATTGATGAAAACTGGATAGGTGCAAATTTACAAAAAACCTATTACCGTCCATCGTGAATGATGAGAATGTAAAAATTCAAATTTTACGGCCAAACTACGAGTGCTGTCAAAAAATCGTTAGAGGAAATTTTTTAGGCAAGAAACTTTTCTGTTGGAACTCCCATCGTACTTTGCGTTGTCCAGCTATAAATTGAATTTTTTTATTTCCCTATATCATTTTCCACGCTCAAAACGAGAGCTATTATCCCAGATAAAAAACGGTTACAAGCAATTTTGTAGAACTTCCTGAAACTAATAATTTTGATCTATTGATTATGAATCGTATCTAGCGTGGTTTCATGGGGAAATTGAATTTTTAGTTTTTTCTTTATTTTTTTATGTCTAAAACCATAAGCATTGGCGGTAGAGGGCTGGTTAACGATCTTAACTTGTCTTTCTAAAACGCAAAAGGAAATTCTGATTGAAAAATTCTTTCCCAAGTTATCGTGCCATCAGACTACAGACAGACCGATAGATAGGCCCAGAGACATACATTATCGTAAAAAGCATTCTTTTCTAACTCGGGGAGTCTCAGAACTTCGAGAATTGATGAAAAGTGGATAGATCCAAATTCACATAAATCTAATACCTTCCATCATAAATGATGAGAATGTAAAAATTTTGAAACTAGTATTATTTGAAGTAGTTTTTCATTGATAAGCTGCTTTTCATTTCCCTCTTTTAGCATTGATTTCTATTCAATTATTTAATTATTATGAACCTTCGCATTCTCTTCGCGCAGCTTCTCTGAAAACAATTCCTAACAGATTTGACTATTTTCAGCCGAGTTGCTTAGTTTCCGAAGACCCCAATGTCACTTTTCTAGTCAGATTGATTATGGAATATATACTTAAGTGAAAGTAAGATGAGCAGTTGTTGTAGCTAGTTTTCGAAGTTGATTTAACTGAATTCAGTAAGAATTGGAACAAGCAAGATTAGGCAGTGAATCCAACCATTTTTCTTATCTTCTTACGGCTCCAATGTAATTTTTGAGGTTAAGTGCGACTACATATTTAGTTACTAATAATCCTTAGACATATTCAGTTCTACTATAGCAAGAATGGTATTATCTCCTAAGCAATAATGGTTAATTTCATTAAGAAAGTAGTTGGATTTACTACTTCCTAGTCAAATACGTGACTTAGTTGAATATTTCACAGAAAATTTTTCCAGTGTTTGCACGCATTATGCTTCATTCTATTAATATTCACGTGTTGGAATTAAGTTAACAGAAAAATTTTGAAAAGCGTGCACTTTCAACCACCAGTTGAAAATTCAGATAACTTAGAGAGACATAAAAACAATCAACATGGCGAAATAATTATGTGAACGATTCCCCGCATAGCGCAAAATTTGACCACCGAGATTTTTGAAATTTTTTTTTGCAACATAAGATCAAATGAATCATATTCATTATATTTCACGCAAATTTTCTTCGTGAAGTTTTCAGGGCTCACTGGCAAGATATTTGTCTGTGAAATTATTAATTTCAAAATGGCGGACTCTAAATGTCAGAAAAAATATAAATATAAAATAAAATTATCACAAATACACGGAAATTTGCGATAAGTTATGGAAATTTCAGGCGAAACATGTGGCAATTTATGGAAATTCTCCCGAAATTTTAGAAAAATAAATTTGGAAATTGATGGAAATTTAAGAAAAAATATGCGAAAATTTATGAGTATTTTAACCATACTAATGTTGTAAGTACTTAGATAATACAGTTAATTTACATGAATGGAAATTGAAAAATTACCAGTTAGTCTCGAATATTATCAGCCTTAATCCAATTCATACACTTATTTGTTTGAATAAATAGTTTATTTTATACATGTAAGGGGCCGTTCAAGTAGTACGTGAAGTTTTTCTCGGACAATTTTTTACCTCCCCTCCCCCATCCACCCCATCACGCGTTTTCTAGAGTAAGTGTATGTAACTTTAACTTGGCCGCAGACCCCCTCCCCCCATAAGCGTGTGACGTTATACTTGAACGGCTCCTAATACTCTTCCGACTGTTATCGTCTATAGACAACAGTACAAAATTAATCAGCAGGTCCTAATTGCGACAAAAAGAATTAAACGAAAAAGCAAAGAAACATTGTCTTAATGCTTAGATGCGCTATTTTCGAAAATATCTACTTTTTACGGATAGTCTAGACAATGACGCAAAAATCTGGGGACAACCTTAAAGAAAAATTATAATATTAGGAATAACAGCGATTAGTGGTCGTTATTAATGGGCACTAAAATCACTCTTTTAGGTGTATTCATGTCTATAAATGAAACCCATTTTCTTTCAACTCCAGGGATATTGAATTTTACGCTATGCAGAGATTCATCCATATATTCCTCTTTTTAATTCGGCGCCACAATTCGGTTTTCTTCAATTTTTTTCGTACATCGCGTCATTTTCGAATTGACTTGAAGCTTCATTTTCAAAAATTTTAAAATTTTATAACTTTTATTTTGTTTGATTCAAAAAATATTTTTTTTTTGTAATGTGTGAATATTTAGGTACATTCACTGCATTATATTAATGAGAAGTTGAAGAAGTTGAATCTTCCTTACAACTAAAATAGGTATCATGGTTGATGTAAGATTCAAATTGCCCCAACTTAATGTAAAGACAGTGATTGTAACTTGTATTAGTAATTTTGGGAAATAATTTTTTTATAATTATCAACTTGAACTTTATTCTGGAACTGTACAAATTGTATGATTTCGATTTGACAAATGAAATTCTCATGTGGTGAGGATGCACAAGTGGTTCCCGCCTTGCACTATAATTAAAATATATGAAAAAAAAATTAATTAGCACATATATCGCATTGCTGTTGTTTTAATCGATAGGTTTATATTCTTCAAAGGTGAAATATGACGTGGAAGTGTCACCTAAAAGGTCCGTCGTTTTATTGTTAATAGATGTTACCTTCTTCCGTAGAAGTCGGTCTCAATTTCAGGCGCTAGTTTCCCAGGTTGCGTAGTTACTCCCGATATTTTTCAAATGCTGCCTTTTCCTGTGGGAATGATTTTCAAAATTTGCAGTTGCTTTCTTTTAAGCCGATGATGCAATGATTAATTTAGAAAATAATAACAGTTTAAACAAATAATTTCGACAGATCGATAGATCTCCTTCCAACGATTTCAGTGATATAAAAAACTCATTTTCCGATTTTTTGCAGTTGCTGCGTTTTTTCATAGAATGGCAGAGGTGGGAAATGCCGCAGTAGCCTTGCGAACCGTATAACTCTACTGCGCAACCTTATGTACCAGACAACATTATCGCACAGTCCTCAATCCCATAACTATACGTAACAGAACATAACCTGAAATTTTTTTCTGAAAATCGCACTAAATCTTTCCGATAAACTCACCTTAAGGAGCGCCTATCAATTATGTAAGGGTGAATATTTTCATTCTGGTATCCCTCCCACCTTTCGCTTTATTTGCACACTTTAGCCAGGCCTTTGACATTTATATTAGGTGACAGACACCGCAGATTTGACAGGCGGTATCCTAGACACTATGATCTCGTCCGTGAAACTTTTGAATGTGCTTCGGCTTCCCTGTAGTTCCTGAAGGTCGGGTGATTTCCAGAAATTCTTTCAATGATGAGGGATGCCGCAGGGAGAGACGTAGTCATAAATGACGTCTCGCTGTGAAAGGGAGAGAGGGGGTTCCCTGAAACGTGACACTCATGGTATTAGCATACCAGACTTGTAGCCGGGGTGACAAGTCGCAAATGTCGCAAATTGGGTCCGGGAGACTTGCCGCACTTTTGACTCTTTGGATGAAGACTTCCATTTTTTCTTGGAGGACAGATGCCGCAGGGAGACTTGCGGCCTGAAGACAAGTCGTAGGTGTGATAACTGAGTTCAGCAACCCTGCCGCAAAATTGTAAATCGTATAGGGAGAGATGCCGCAACGTCTTCTTTCAAAACTACTGTGTCTTTGTTTTGGTCTTAATTTTCGTAAAATCTTGGTCAATACTTCAAACTATATTGGAGTAAAAATTGTACCTTTTACATTACTAATTTTTGTATGCTATTTGTAAACGGGACAGCAGGAATTGAAAAGTCTTTATGGACATGGCACAACGTACGTAACTCAAAATTTAATCTTTTCGCATTCTCATCTCAATGAGAAGATGTTGGTCTCATGTGAAAATTGACTTTCGCGGATTTAATCAAATCTCGAGGTTTTCAAGCTCACTGATTGAGGAAAAATAGATTTTACTTCGGTTTCTGTCTGACATCGTCTGTGAGCACGATAAATTGCGAAGGCATTATTTGACTGGATCGCGCTCTGGCACAATCTTTTTAAGCCTAAGAAGAAAGTCGAGTTCCTCAACCAGACACAAAATAATTTTAAAAGGGAGAATTTTTCACACCAGAAAGATCTACAAATTTACTTCAGACCATTTTTTTTGATAAGATGCATAGCTCTTGTTCTAAGTGCCCGCGCAAAAAGCAGATTTTCTCATATTTGTTTAAAATTTAAATTAAAATATCTCTAGAGTAACTGTCAAGTATTTAAATCAAAGTATTGCAGGAAAGAGAAACAGTTGACAGCTACGTAAATACTACATTGAAAATTATACAAGTACATTCACATTTTTCTACGTAGATCGTCAATTGTTTTCCATTGTGCAATGATTTTATTCGAAATTGGATCGAAACGTGATACTTTGTGATTTAGTGTGAAATGATTAATTTTTGATAAATAATGAACAAAATTTTTTTTAGAACTTCAACTGAAACTGAAGTTTTCCTGATGAAATAATATTTATCCAGGTGTCAACGTCAGCTCCGCAGAAAATCAGGGCGTAGATTGTAACTTACCTTGAAGCAGACCCAACAATTTCTCGGTGGCATTTATTGCCCTGCTCAAGTGTTATTACGCGCAAGGACGAGTGCAAAAGTACTTTCCGAACGGAGCCGACAGCGATCTCCTGAATAACAGTGTTTTGTTTGCATGCTGCTCAAGAAAAGCGAGAGGTACGAGAAAATGTGATTCGTTGTTAATAATATGATAGTTGCAGGTTGCACTGTGTGTAACCGAGTGAACGCCAGCTACCCACTAGACGTTCTAAGACACACTAATTAACTTCGCTTTAACATTAAAATCTTTTTTTACATCCTCTTGGTTGTTATAATTTAAGTCTCAATTATTCTACTGATTGTGCAGTAAAGTTACTATACTTATTATTGATAAGTTGACATAAATAATGATTGTTAATCAACAGAATGAAAATACTAATCCGAATTCCATACGGACCATTTGGTTTTGGAAACTTTCTTGTACTCGTTTGATACATAATAATGAATTAGTTATCACGTTTCCTCATATAATAAAAACAGAAGTATGCACAATACCCTGGAAATTCTAGAATCTCTGAAGCAATCACCAGGTTTTTTATAAACTCAAGGCAACGCATTACCTGCTGAGTGCAACTTCTTTATATCTGCGGACAGCGAGTGACACGGGGTGTCACATTCATTGTATTATGAAAATGAAAAATTGCAAAAGTAAATCCCAGGTGGAAAAAATATGTATAAGCTATCGATAGTTCACATATAAAATAGAAATTGTGTATAATCTGTCGAAATATATATTTTTTACGTTCTACCTTATTGAGAAAACATATTTTTTTCGATGATTTATACATCATTCTCAGTCTATACATAAACTATCTATAAATTATACATCATTTTTCGACCTGCGATGTTTCTAAGATCTTTTTGCCGTTAATTTGATCAAATAAAAACATAACTTACACGATTGGACTTTAAGCGTCTACAAATTTTCATTTATCAAAATTATACATATAAAGGGAAATCTGTGCACGAGCAGGTTGCAAAACTTTCGAAATTTTGTATAACGTATACCTTATGGAAAATTGTAATTATATATATATATATATATATATATTTATTTATTTATTTATTTATTTTAAAAAATTGGTCAAACAACCACCGCAGGGTCCCCCTGGGAGCGACTGCCATCCATGAAAATGACACCGGCTC
>JAUMHM010093489.1:0-25734 GCA_032362435.1 Melikaiella ostensackeni
TATGCTACATAACCTCAAATATAGGCAAAAACCACGATTTTCGCACATTTAGCTTAGGATATCTCGAAAACCTGACGCGATGGAGCAATTCTGAGGCCAGATTCTTTTTCAGCGCACCAAAAACCTTCGGAAAAGTATATTCTGGTTTCTGTTTCTGAAATTTGTTCGAATTTTGTTGGCCTGTGTAATTGACAAATATCTTAAACAAACAAGTATTACACTTCACATTCTTTAATTGTGTCATTGATTCCAAAAAATAATAACTTTTCATGATTTACATTTTTTTTTACTTGTTCAGACAATTAAAAATTAGTTAACAAGTACTTGGAAACTTTTCACTTATCGAATAAAAATAATTCATGTTAAAAAAAAATAAAAAAATACTGTCTTTAGCGTGAACTTTACATAAAACTGCTATTTTTCATTTTTGGTACATTTTCCGGGCAAAATACAAGAGCGTTGGGGGGGGGGGTGAATAAAAAGTTATTAGGTGGAAATTGTTCTTTGTACATTTCTTAGGAAGTAACTAAACTTTTATTTACTAAAAGTTAATAAAAAGTACTTCTTTTTCCAATTTTTCGAAAACAGAGCTTTTTCCATTTAAAATCCACTGTTGATTTCAAAAACCCGGGGGCACTAGTTAATGTTGACGGGTTTGAAAAAAAATAGGAAATTTCTTTTTCCGGGAAATGAACAAATTGAGGGGATCGATTGCCCACAATAAAAAATAAAATTTCAACAGGTATAAATTTGGCCCACCCTAGTGCATATGACTCAATGAAAAAAACATGTTTTTTTGTACATTTTCAAAAAATTGTAAATTGAGCAAAAAATCTGTTTAGTTTATAATTTTTTATTATTGTTCACAAATAAAAACTGAACATATAACAAATTTTGAATTAAAAAAAAAATTTCCAATTTAGATTTATTTGAAAATGTACAAAAAACATGTTTTTTTATTGAGTCATATGCACTAGGGTAATCCAAATTTATACCTGTTGAAATTACCTTTTTTATTTTTGGCGATCAATCCTCCCAATTTGTTCATTTTCCGGAAAAAGAATTTCCAATTTTTTTTTTCAAGCCGGTCAACATTAGCCAGTTTCCCCGGGCTTCAAAATTAAGAGTGGATTTCAAATGGGAAAAGCTCAGTTTTCGAAAAATTGGAAAAAGAAGTACTTGTTATTAACTTTTTGTAAATTAAAGTTTAGTTACATTTTAAGCAATGTTCATGTAATAATTTTCGCCTAATAAATTTTAATTTTGACCTCCCAAGCCCCTTGTACTGCGAAAGGAAAATGCCCCCAAAAATAAAAATTAGTAGTTTTATTTAAAATTCATGATAAAGACGGTATTTTTTTGAATTTTTTCAATATGAGTTATTTTTATTCGATGAGTGATAAGTTTCAAAATATTTTAAAACTAATTTTCAAGTTTTCAAACAAATTTTCTAAAATTATTGATCGTAAAATGTTTTTATCTTTCGTTATAAATGACAGAGTTGATTAATTTCAAAAGTAATATTTATTGTCTAGCATATCTGACAATTATTTGAACAATTTCCATTTGTTTAAAGAATCTTTTTTCTCCTATCAATCGTAAAAAGTTATTATTTTTCTGGAATTAATGACACAATCAACAAATGTTGAGAGTAATCAATTTTTTTAGGGATATTTAGCAATTATTTTAACAATTTTAATTTGTCTGAACAATTTTTTTCGAGTGTCAATCGTGAAAAGTTATTCTTTTCTTGAAATAATGATACAATTAACGAATGTTAAGAGCAATATTCATTTCTTAAGGTTATTTGGTAATTATTTAAACAATTAATATTAATTTACTTGCATCTATTCACAGGAAAGGTGGAGAAAATTCTAGTTTTTTCGAATCACTTACACTATGTCGCTTATTCTTCAGTATTTTCTTATCTCCGAATTTATACCCCAATTGTTTGAATAATTATAATTTATTTAAAAAATTTTTTTTAGTACGTTATGCATAGTTATTTTTTTCAGATCGATATCGTTGAATATGACTAATTTTTCAGTCGCATTTTGTATAATAAGCATGAAAAAATAACTATCCATAACGTACTGAAAAAAATAGTTAAAATTAATAATTATTGTTGCCAAATATCTCAAACAAAATAATTATACTCTTGAAATTCGTTAATTATCTCATTAATTCCAGAAAACAAAAACTTTTCACGATTTACAGGGGGAAAAATTGTTTAAGTAAATAAAAATTGTTTGAATAATTGTCAAATATCCTTAAAAAATATGTTACTCTTAACATGCATTGATTATGTCATTAATTCTAGAAATAGAACAAATTTAAACAAATGGAAATTGTTTAAATTAATGCCAAGTATGTTATTCAAGAAGTATTACTCTCAAAATTCATTAACTGTGTCATTTATCCCGAAAAGTAATAACTTTTCACGATTTACATTAGAAAAATGTGTTTAAACAAATGAAAATTGTTTTAACAATTAAAAATTAGTTAAAAAGAACTTGAAAACTTGTCACTTATCGAGAAAAAAAATTCATGTAGAAAAAATATGAAAAAATACCGTCCTTATCATGAAATTTATATAAAACTGCTATTTTGAATTTTTGGGGGCATTTTCCGGGCACAATGCAAGGGGGCTGGAAAGGGTCAGATGCGATTTTTAAATTCAGCTTTGTTTATATTTATTTATTTAACGCAAGATGTAGAAAAATTGACAATTTTGCAGTTTTTATTTTTTGGTCTTCAGGAGCGACTGCCAAACATCAAGAAACGTCTTAAATACATGAAGGGGCACTAACAGAATACATATAATTTGCATAATAAGTAACTTAATTGTTATAAACAAATTGAGTGAACGATTTCACAACGGAGTCGTTTAATGATCCAAAAATTACATTTTTACTAAAACTGCTATAGTTTATCTCTACTGCAACAGTAAATGGTAATGGTGCATAAAATGTATGAAATTATTATTGTTATAAACAATTATAACAGAAAAATTCATAGATTCACAATTTTCTGTAAAGCTGACCTTTTATTTTCAATTTAATTGTTCAATATGCTTCTAGATGTTGTATATTCTCAAAAATGTTTGTCAAAAATGATAACCATTATTTTTATAAACAAACTAAATGAACAAAAAAAATTTTTGGCATTTTTTCGTAGAATCTGTGGTTTTTTTACGTAAGTCTGCCTTGAAGTGCATTACCGGAAAGGCTCAACTACGAAACATCTATGAGTATTAACAACTGTCATTTTTTATAAACAAATTAGATAAACAAAAAAAAATAATGGTATTTCCGTGCAGAATTTTTGGTTTTTAACGCCAGTCTGCCTCAAAATGCGTTACCGGAGAGGTTAAACTACGACATATTAATGAGTATTAACAATCGCCTTTTTAATAAACGAATGCAATTAGCAAAAATAGAATTTTCGCATTTTTGAGCAAAATCTCTGTTTTTTTCAAGCAAGTCTACCTCAAAATGCGTTACCTGAGAGGCTTAACTGGAAAACATTGTTGACTATTAACAATTGTACATGTTATAAACAAATTTTATTAAAAAAGTCATTGTTATATACAAATTTTATTTTTAAAAGTAAAAGTTTGGCATTTTCGCACAGAATCTTTGGTTTTCAACGCCATTTATCTATCACTTTTTTTTATAGAATTCATTCATAACACATCGAAAAATGGCTTTTGTTTATGCAAATGCAGAAGTTCAATTTAAGACAAATATTCGTAGTTAACCAACTTACTTGAGTCATTTCAAAGTGAATAAGTGTAAGAAAGAATATTTTTTTACACTGAAATGCCAAAAATGGGCTTTTGTTTATCGTATTTGTTTATAAAAATGGAGGATTTTAATTCTGGGCAGAGATTCGTAGTTTGCCATATTTCTCTAGGTAAATCTGAGTAGTTCAGTTAAAAATATTTTTTTTTTAACTTGGAAATTCCAAACATTTACTTTTGTATATAAAATTTGTTTATAAGAGTCACGATTGTTGGCAGTCAACAATGTTTTGTAGTTAACCCTCTGAGGTAACGCATTTTGAGGCAGACTGGTCTAAAAAATCAAAGATTTTGCGCAAAACTGCCATAATTTTCTTTTTGTTTATCGAATTTGTTTGAAAAACATGACAATTGTTAATACTCATCAATGTTTCGTAGTTGACCCTCTTCGGTAATTGCATTTTGAGGCTGACTTGCGTAAAAGAACCAAAGATTCTGCGCAAAAATGCCAAAATTTTTCTTTTGTTTATCCAATTTGTTAATAAAAATAATGGTTATCGTATTTTGACAAATATTTTCAAAAATACACAACATCCAGAAGCATATTAAGCAATTAAACTAAAAATAAAAGGTCAGCTTTACAGAAAATTTCGAATATATGAATTTTTTATAATAATTGTTTATAACAATAATAATTTCATACACTCCATACATTTTCACCATTCACTGTTGCACTAGAGATAAACTATAGCAGTTTTAGTACAAATATAATTTTTGGATCATTAAACAACTCCGTTGTGAAATCATTCACTTAATTTGATTATGCCAATTAAGTTAATTATTATGCAAATTATTTGTATTTTATTAGTGTCCCTGCATGTATTTAAGACGTTTTTTAATATTTGGGAGTCGCTTCTGAAGAGCAAAAAAAAATTGCAAAATTTTCCATTCTGCCACACTTTGCGCTAAGTAAATAAATATGAACAAAGCTAAAATTAAAAATCGCGTCTGAAGGATTTCTTAAGAATTTAATTATCTTCAATTTAAAAAAATGTAAATCGGGTGAATTCTAAATTGAGCGAAAATTAAAAAAAAATTTAAATAATTAATTTAAAACTGAACAAAAGATATGACAAAACTATAAAAATATTGATTTTTTCTGTTTATTTTAGTAAATAATAAAAATTTACAAAAAAGTTTCAAGAAAAGTTGTAGATCTTTCGAGAATACACCTTTTATGTTATATACATTTTTTCTCAAAAATCATTATTTTTCGAGAAAAGAAGGAAAATGTTGGCACAAAGTGTAGAATTGCTTGAAATGGGACTTGTGGCACTCCTGTGATTGGTCACAGAAAAAGTTTAAGTCACATCCCTACCCCTTTCCAATGTTGCGTGGGGGAAAGGCATTCCTGTGATTGGTTACAGAAATAGTTTTTGGTCACACACATACCCCTTTCCAATGTCTCGTGGGGGGGAGGTTCACCTGTGACTAGTCACATAAATAAAGTAGGTCACATTCCTACCCCTTTTTAACATATTATGGGAGGCACCAAGACACCCCTTTGACTGGTCACAGAAATAATGTAGGTCACACACCTACCCCTTTCTAACGTCTCGTGAGGAGGGGGAGGCACCCCTTTGATTGGTCGCATAAATAATTTAGGTCACATACCTACCCCTTTTCAATGTCTCGTGGGGGGCGTGTAGGTTCCCTGTGACTGGTCACATAAATAATATAGGTCACATCCCTACCCCTTTCTAACGTTTCGTGGGGAAAGAAACCTCTGTGACTAGTCGCATAAATAATGTAGGTCACATTCATACCCCTTTCTAACGTATCATGAGAGGCGCGAAGACACCCCTTTGACTGGTCACAGAAATGATGTAGGTTACATACCTACCTCTTCCCAACGTCTTGTGGGGGGCACCCCCGTGACTGGTCACACAATTAATGTAGGTCACATACCCACCCCTTTCCAACGTCTCGTGGGGAGCGTAAAGGCACCCCTGTGACTGGTCACAGAAATAATTTAGGCCACATGCCCACCCCTTTCCAAAGTCTCGTGGGGGAGGCACCTCTTTGACTAGTCACACAATTAATGTAGGTAACATACCTGCCCCTTTCCAACGTCTCATGGGGGAGGCAAAGAGGCACCTCTGTGACTATTCACACAATTGATGCAGTTCACATACTCACCGCTTTCCAACTTCTCGTGGAGGGAAGGCATCCCTGTGACTAGTCACACAATTAATGTAGGTGACATACCTACCCCTTTCCAACGTCTCGTGGGGAAGGCACCCCCGTGACTGGTCACAGAAACAATGTAGGTCAAATTCCTACCCCTTGTCAATGTCTCATGGGGGGGGGGAAGACGGATACGCTGTGACTGGTCACGGAAATAAATTGAGTTACATTTCGACCCCTCTCCAAAGTTTTGTGGGGGGGGGGGCAATCTTGCGACTGGTCGCAAAAATAGTTTAGGTCACACTGCTACCAATGGTGCAGTATTTCTCTGATTTTTAATATTTACCGTCCCCCTAACGAAAGTTTCGGATAGGTTTTCATTCCGAATAATTCCGAATTATTCAAAAATCTGTATCCGAGCCAATCCGAAAAAAAGTTCTCAATTTCGTTCGAACCAAATCGGTTAAAAATTTATCCGACTCAATTCGATTCAATCCAAACTTTCAATCCGAATCAATCCGAACTAATCCGAACTAAATTTTCAATCCGAACTCGCACTGATATATGTATACTGAATTTTCAACCCGATTGTATCCGTTTTCGGATTGAATCGGCTTTATTCGGGTTGAAAATAGGTTCAGATCAATCCGAGTTCGGATTGATTCGGATTGGATCAGTTTGAGTCGGATTATGCTTAAACCGATTTGGATCAAACGAAATTGGGAACTTTTTTCGGATTGGATCGGATTGATTCGGATTGGTTCGGAATCATTCAAAATGAATTCCTATCCGAAACTTGCGCCAGAGCTATTTTCTCAAAAACTATCAGTCATAAAGTGAAAATGTATAAGACATAAAGTGTGTGTGTGTGTTTAGAATACATTATACATTTTTAATTTGAAGCTCTTTTCCAAATTTGTAGTATTTAATTAAATAAATGTAAAAAATATGAAACTTTTATAGTTTTATCGAGTTTTGACCTTGAAAGCGACATTTGCGGGTAATTTCATGGTCATTCCGTAATCAGCGCAATAACAACAAATCAGCGTAATACATGAGTATAATGAGTTTGATTTTAATCGGAGGTAAGCGCTTTTCGGAAGTTTATTCATTAACTGATTTCAAAATTTGTATGACTTTTTTCGGATGCAAACCCAGAAATTGTATTCACTGGGCCGAAACGATTCGATTAATTTTAGCATTTTCACGCAGCTTTATTTTCTAATCAGAAATTATTTGCGATTACAAATGTACAACCTGGTGAAATTTCTTCTGGCATTTAGCACGTGCGGAAGTGGTCAGCTGTTTCGTACTGTTCAGTGATTCAGTCGGTAGCAGTCGATGGGTAACTATCATGCGGACCAGACGTACGAAAAGAGTGAATCTTCATTTCAATCACATTTTACTTCTCTCGATTTTTTATCGTCCTTTTTTTATGTTTTTATTTTTTATTCCTAAACTCCTTCGTCTCCCATAATTGTTCCTCCCACTCCCTTTTTTCCTCCCCACTATTTCGACTCTTCCATCCCCTTTTTCCTTTTCTTTGTCCCTACTCTCCTCTCTTTCGGTTTCTAGTTTCTGCCAGTTGAATCCTTTTCGCATCGAGGATCGATTTACTGAGCCTCAGTTGCCTCACTTTGACGTTCGCCTCGCCAGTATCAGGACAGCCTTTGTTGCAAATAGTCGGGGATTTTACATTCAGGTAGGTCAGCGGGTCGTTGAGCTTCGACCCTAGACAAATTGTATTTGGTTTAGATTTCAGAATTTTTTACCCTAGTTCGATTTTTTTTTCTCTATAAATTGTATTTATTTTTCTATTTTATTTTATAGTTTTAGAATTCTGAATTTTGGGTTTCTCTTTATACTTCCTGGATTGTTTTTGTTTGATTCTATTTTTTTATCTGAAGCTTGGGTTATTTCCAAATTTAAATTGCTTCAAGTCTTGGTGTATTTCTACATTTGTGTAGTACTAAATTATAAAATTCTTAGATCATTTTTAAATTTGTCTTCCTCTGCATTTTCTATTGTTTCGACATTTTTTGACCCCTAACCTTTGTCTTGCTTCTAAACTTGAATGGTCGTGGTCTTGGGATGAATATTTCGAGAAAGCTTGGCTCTTGAACTGAAAAATGTTTTGGAACAAATAGTATTTTTAGCAAAAAGTATTTTTTTTTTAGTTTTGGATTTCCCTTTCTACGTCCTGGATTGTTTTTTTTCACTATTTTGTTATGTCAATTTCGGCTTACTTCCAAATTTAAATTGCTTCAATTTTTGGCGCGTTTCTACATTTGTGTAGTTCTATATTATAAATATTCTTGAATAATTTTCAAATTTTTTGTTTCTCTATATTTTTTATTGTTTCAAAATTTGTTGACCCCTAATCTTTGCCTTGCTTCTAAACTTGAATTGTTGCTGTCTTTGAATAAATATTTTTATAGCTTGACTTCTGTACTAAACAATATTTTGGAATAAATAGTATTTTTAGCCATGACAAATTTTTGAAGAAATAATATTTTTAGTAAAAAGTATTTTTTTAGTGTTGGGTTTCTCTTTCTACTTCCTGGATTGTTTTTTCTTCACTCCATTTTGTTATGTCAATTTGGCTTGCTTCCAAATTTAACTTGCTTCAATTTTTTGCGTGTTTCTACATCTATATTATAAATATTCTTTGATGATTTTTTAATTTGTCTTGCTCTACATTTTATATTGTTTCAACATTTTGGACTCCTAATATTTGTGTTGCTTCCAGACTTGAATTGTTGTGGTCTTGGGAAATATTTTGAGAGAGCTAGACTTTTGAACTAAACAATATTTTGGAATAAATAGTATTTTTGTAAAAAGTATTTTTGTAGTTTTGGGTTTCCCTTTCTACTTCCGAGATTGTATTTTCACTCCATTTTGTTATGTCAGTTTTGGCCTGCTCCCAAATTTAAGTTGCTTCAATTTTTGGCGTGTTTCTATATTATAAATATTCTTGGATAATTTTTTAATTTGTCTTTCTCTACATTTTATGTATTTTGTTTCAACATTTTTGGACTCCTAATTTTTGTCTTGCTTCCAAACTTAAATTGCTGTGGTCTTGGTAAATATTTTGAAAAATTTTTACTTTTGTTTTCAACAATATTTTGGAATAAATAGTATTTTTAGATACAGCAAATTTTTGAAGAAATAGTCTTTTTAGTAAAAAGTATTTTTTTAGTTTTGGATTTCCCTTTCTACTTTCTGGATTGTTTTTTTTTTACTCCATTTTTTTATGTCAATTTTGGCTTGCTTCTAAATTTAAATTGTTTCAAGTTTTGGTATGTTTCTATATTAGTGTAATTCTATATTATACATATTCTTGGATAATTTTTAAATTTGTGTTTCTCTACTTTTTTTTATTGTTTCATCAACATTTTTTGACCCCTAATCTTTGTCTTGCTTCTAAACTTGAATTGTCGTGGTCTTGGCATAAATATTTCTAGAAAGCTTGACTTTTGAACTGAACAATATTTTGGGACAATAAGTGATTTTAGCTACAGCAAATTTCTGAAAAAATAGCATGTTTCAGCAACAAGTATTTTAGCTTGCTTCCAAATTTAGAGTGCTTCAAGTTTTGGTGTGTTTCTACATTAGTGTAGTTCTATATTACACATAATTCTTGGATAATTTTTCAATTTTTCTTTTTCTACTTTTTATATTGCTTCAAAATTTGTTGACCCCTAATTTTTGTCTTCATTCCAAACTTGAATTTTCTTGGTCTTTGGACAAATTAGACAAATCTTTTTAGAAAGCTTGACCTTTGAAATAAACAATATTTTGGAACAAATATTATTTTTAGCTACTAGCAAATTTTTGGAAAAATAGTGTTCTTCAGTAAGAAGTACATATTTTGGCTTGCTTCCAAATTCACAGTCTGCCACACAGTCACATTTTAGTCACTTTTTTATCTCAAATCACTTTTTAGTCACTTTTTTAAAGATTAAGTCACTAAAGTCACTTTTTTAAACGAAAAGATCACTTCAATCACTTTTCTCTCCGAATTTTCTTGAATTCTTGTGTATTTCTTTGAATTTATTTGAATTCCTTTAAATTGTTTTTAATTCTTTTTTATTCGCCCTGAATTCTTTTAAATTAATCTTGAATTCCTATGAATTTCATCAAATTCTTTTGAATTACCTTTAATTCTTCTGAATTCACTCCAATTTTACTGAAATCAATAGAATGTTTTGAATTTTTTCAGTTAATCTGAATTCATTTGGTCTTCACGCTGAATTTTTATTAATTTATCCTGAATTCTTTTTAATTCTTTGAAATTCGTTTAAATTCATTTGGAATTCACTCTAAATTCTTATTAATTTATCCTGAGTTATTTTGAATTCTTTGGAAAACTCTTAAATTTTTTCGAATTCACCCTAAATTCTTTGGAATTCTCTTGATTTATTTTCGAATTCACCCTGAATTCTTCTAAATTCTTTCAATTCTACTCATTTCAATAGATTTTTTTTTATTTAAATTTTTTTATTGAATTCACTGATTTTATTGATTTTTCACTGAAGTCTTTCAAACTTACCTCGAATTCTTATGAATTTCACCAAAATTTCCTGAAGTCCCTTGAACTCTTCTAAATTCACTCCAGTTTTACTGAAATCAATGGAATATTTTGGATTTTTTCCAATTAATTTGAATTATTTTGAAGTAACCCTGAATTTTGTTGAATTTAGCTTGAGTTGTTTTGAATTACCCTGAATTCTTATTAATTTGTCTTGAATTCTTTTAAATTCTTTGGAATTCTCTCGATTTTTTTAGTCACCTTGAATTCTTTGAACTTCTCTTGATTATTTCCGAATTCACCTTGACTTCTTTTAAATTAACTTTAATTCTTCTGAATTCACTCTAATTTTAATAAAATCAATGGAATATTTTGGGTTTTATCAATTGTTTTCAATTAATTTGAATTATTTTAGAATTCACCCTGAATTCTACTAAATTCACTTAATTCAATATTTTTTCTTAGTTTTATTGATTTCACCCTGAAGTCTTTTAAACTCGGCTTGAATTCTTATGCATTTCATCAAAGACTCTTGAATTCCTTTGAATTCTTCTAAATTCACTTCATTTTCAGTGAAATTAATGGAATATTTTGGATTTTCGGTTTTTTTCAATTAATTTGAATTATTTTTAATTTATCCTGAATTTCGTTGAAATCAACTCGAATTGTTTTGAATTCGCCCTGAATTAAAAATTCTCTTGAATTTTTTCGAATTTAAAAATTTTTTAAAATTGTTATCAATTCATTTGAATTCGTTTGGAATTTACTCTTAATTCTTTTAAATTCTTTCAAATTCTGTTGAATTATTCCGAATTCACCCTGGATTCTTTGGGATTCTCTTGAATTTTTTCGAATTCACCCTGGTTTCTTCTAAATTCACTCCATTCTGCTCAATTCGATGGATTTTTGTGATTTTTTTTTTAGTTTTCTTGAATTGACCCTGAAGTCTAAAACTAACCTTGTATTTTTATGAATTTCATCAAATTTTCTTGAATTCTTTAAAAATTCATTCCAGTTTTACTGAAATAAATGGTATATTTTGGTATAAATATCTCACTTTTTTCATTTTTTTTTCAAGTAAATTAGGCTGTGGCAGCCCTGCAAATTTAGATTGCTTGAAATTTAGGCATATTTCTACATTTGTGTAGTTCTATATTATAAATATTCTTGGATATTTTTTAATTTGACTTTCTCTACATTTTATATTGCTTCAAAATTTTTTCATCCCTAATCTTTGCCTTGCTTCCAAACTTGAATTGTTTTGGTCTTGGGACAAGTAAGACAAATATTTTGTGAAAACTTGACTTTTGAAATAAACAAATATTTTGGCACAAATAGTATTTTAGCTATAGCAAATTTTTGGAAAAATAGTATTTTTCAGTAAAAAGTATTTTGGATTGCTTCCAATTTTGCATTGTTTCATTTTGTAAAAGTTGATATTGTGGAAGAGTGTGCATTTTGTAATGTTTATTTTTATGACCAATTACTGCTTTAAAAAATTATATTTTTGATCGTTAAGTATTTTCGAGTCTGTTTTTTTTCGTTTAGTACAAAATGTGTGGAAAAGGGCAAAGGCCTTTCGATCAAAGTTCAGTAAAGTTCAGTTTACTGATGCTTATCAAAAGTCCTTGTGTGATAGTTTCACCGAAAGGCTATTTCTAACAATTTTGTGTGGGGTCTTTTCAATAGATTTCAGTTTTAGATATTTTCCATAAATAAATTTCTATTTCTTTCATTTTTGTGTTGCTTCCAACATATGATGATTTTTAATAATTTTATTCATCACATTTTTTATATATTTTTGACTCTCAAAGTAATTTTGGTATAATAGTATTTGTGTCTATAAAGTATTTTTGATTGAAATCGTATCATCGGTAAAATAGTATTTTTGACTAAAAAGTATTTCCGGAAAGTAGCATTTTTGACTAAAAAGTATTTCCGGGAAAATAATCTCACTGACTGAAATATTGTATTCTCGGTAAAATATCATTTTCGACTAGAAAGTAATTTCAAAAAAGTAATATTTTTAACTGAAACAGTATTTCCGGAAAAATAGTATTTTTGAATAAAAAGCAGGCTTTACAGTGATTCCTCTATTCCCCTCTTTTTCCTCTTTTTCAAAAAATTCCCTTTTTTCGAGAAATTTCTCCTTTTTCCCCTATTTTCAAAATATTTCGTCTATTTGTTCATACTTTCGTACTTTCTTAAGGCTTACTTCAAAAATACTTAATTGAAAAAATTTATGTACCCTTGGGTGCCCAGCCAAATCGCGATTTTTTTATTTTGAAAACTTTGATACGGAAAATTCTTTCTCGTGGTTAGAAAGTTATTCTCTATTTTTTCAAATTAAAAAAGGTCGCTTAAATGGATTTATTGCCGATATGCGACTTTTATGAGTTGATAAATTTTTTTTTACAGTTTTAAATTTTTCATCAAAACTTGTGGGAATTATTTGTCACTTAATTAATGATAATTTCATGTCATATAAGCCATGATAAGAATAATTAATTTAGCGCATACAAACTTTTTTAAGAGCAAATAATTTTTAAATCAATGAAATCTCTCAAATCTAGAAAATAATAAGGGATTCAATTTCTTGTAATAAACAATGCGTATAAATAAATTCAAATACTTACAAGAATCGTTGGTAATCGCTATCATAATCGTTTTCCAATAAAAAATTTCATTGTACTGGATAAATTAGTTCAATTATTTTTTAGGTATTTGAATATATTTAAATATGCATTGTTTATTAACAAAAATTTAATTTTTTAGATTTAATCCCTTACTATTTTCCAGATTCGAGTGATTTTATTGAAAAAAATTGTAAATGTACTAAAAATAATTAGTTGAATTGGGGCTTATGGTACAGAAAATTATTTGTTATTAAGAGATAAATATTTCCCGTGAGTTTCATATTTAAAAAAAATCTTGAGCTTAACTTGACACTCATAACTGATATTTATCGTAAAATTGATGCTTTATGGATATTAAACACCTTTTCAGAAAAAAAAAAAATTTCACACAAAAATTTGGAAGAAATTTCACATCTTTATAAAGAAGTAACACCTTTAGTTTCCATGAAATATTAAAAATTTAAAACTTTTAAAACTGTAAAAATTAAAAATTATTAACTTATAAAAGTTACATATCGGCCAAAAAAATTTAGCGACATCTACATATTTGTTAAAAAATCTGAAAAAATACAGTTGAGGACACTTCAAGTACACTGGAACCTCCATTCCTGCTTACATTTTACGTTTTATTTCAAATTGTAATCGCTTAAATAGCTAAAGTTATTCAAAATTAATTAAATAATAATTACAGTATTTGAATTTCGCGTGAAAATGTATGGCCTCAAATAACAAAGGGCGCTAAATTCGAATGATAAAAGAAGTCCAAGTAATAAAAAACATATTTTTTTCATAAAACAGTATATAATTTAAACAAATATATATTTACTTTGTAGGATGTCTACTCAAATCTTGGAAAATATTCCCTGACAATTCCAGATTTTTTCCAGGGATTTATAGATTTTCCAGTATTAATTACTACATTTTTAAAAGCAATCGACCCTACACTCCTTCAGATTCAAAGCATTACATAATACTTAAATAATTATTTATTATCCAATTGTGAATGGTTAAATTTTAAGTAATTAACAACAAAAAATCGGAATATGTTGAAAATTCTACTATTTGGTTGAAAATGAACTTTTTTTTTTTGAAAATTCATATTTTCAGGTTTGCAATTCAACTGTTTTTAGAATATTCGTTTTTTTGGATTTAAATTATAATAGTTTGGTTGAAAATTCTTCTCTTTGGTTTAACATTAACTTTTTTCTTGAAAATTCATGTTTTCGGCTTCCAAATTCAAATGTTCTGTAGAATATTCGTCTTTCTAGCTTGAAATTTTAATAGTTTGGTAAAAACTTCTACTATTTGGTCGTAAATTTAAGTGCTTGGTTGAAGATTAAGTTTATTGTTGACAATTATTATTTTCGGGTTGAAAATTCAACTCTTTTGTCTTTTTGGTTTAAAAATTTATATCTTTTGGTGGAAATTTCATCTCCGTTTGTTATAAATGCAACAGTTTGGTAGCAAATTGATCTATCTTGGTTGAGAATTCAACTATTTTGTTGAAAATTTATCTATTTGGTTGAAAATCAATTTTTTTGTTGAAAATTCGTCTTTTTTGGTAGAAAATTAATCTTGTATTAAATTTAATTAATTTAGGAAGTTTTGACAAATAATTACAGTATATTCTTAAATATGTTAATTATCACTATCAAATTTAAATTTTTCATCACCACATAATTCATATTTTTGGTTAGAAATTCAACTATTTTTCTAGAAAATTCAACTATTTGGTTAAAAATTAAACTATTTGTTTGAAAATGTAACTATTCGATATAAAATTAACTTTTTTGTTGAAAAATCATATTTTTGGGTTAGAAATTCAACTGTTTTGTCGATAATTCGTCTTTTTTGGCTTCAAAATTCATTAATTTTGTTGAAAATTAATGTATTTTGGTGAAAAATCGTCTTTTTTGGTACAAAAATAATCTTCTTGGTACAAAATTAATTCTTTTTTGTTGTAAATTTAACTATTTGTTTAAAAATGTTATCTTTCTTAGTAGAAAATTCCACTGCTTGGTTGAAAGTTGAACTACTCTGATAAATTTTTTTTTCTAAGATTCACCTCTTTGGTCGAAAGTTTAGCTATTTTATTGAAAATTCGTTGTCTATTTGGTAAAAAAATAATTTTTTATTTGAAAATTTAACTATTCCATTCTTGGTTGAAAATTTATCATTTTTAAGTTGGAAATTCGTCTTTTTGGGTAGAAAATTAATCTTGTTTGTTGAAAATTCATCTTTTTGGTTGAGGATTCCACTATTGGGTTGAAAATCCATCATAAAAATTTAATTATTTTGTTGAAGATTCAATTATTTTGTTGAAGTCATCTTTTTTTGGTTTCAAATTCAACTGTTTTGTTAAAAGTTCGCTCTTTTTGATTGGAAATTCGTTTTTTATGGCAGAAAAGTCATCTTTATCGATTTCAAATTCATCTTTGTTGGTTGAAAATCAATTTTTTTCGAACAATATATTTTTTTTGGCTTGAAAACTTAAGGCGTCTTTCTACAATCTCGGCAAAAAAGGTGATTTTCAAGAATTTTTTTCTCAACAACTACTTCATATAATTAAATAAAAAAAATTTTCAGCGTTTATTTATGCAGTCTCAAAGTTTACAAATTTTTTTTCTTTGTTTAATAAAATTATTACTAAGTTTAGGTATTATTTAACAATAAACAAAGTGTCTAAAAAAAGGCATGTCCACTTCGCGCACCATTTCTCAAAAATTTTTCAAGCGATTACTTTCAAATTTTTCACGTTTATTCTAAACATAAATATCTACAAAGTGACGAAGCGGATTTTTTTTATTTTGCAAAATAACAAAATGGCGGCAGTTTAAGCAAAAAATTTCCGAAAATTGTTTTTTTTTGCTCTTTTTTGTTAATTTGACTATGATAAAATTAAGAATTTAAAAAACCGCTTCTTTACTTTGTAGATATTTATGTTTAGAATAAACGTGGAAAATCTGAAAGTAATCGATTGAAAACAAAATGAGAAATCGTGCGCGCACTGGACATGCCTTTTTTTAGACACTTTGTTTATTCATTAATAATACCTAAACTAAATAATAATTTCATGTAAATTTTTTTTTTGTAAACTTTGAGACTGCATAAATGAACGTTGAAAATTTTATCTAATTATATGAAGTGATTGTTGAGAAAAAAATTCTTGAAAATCACCTTTTTTTTGCCGCGATAGTAGAATGACCCCTTAATTATTTGGTTAAGAGTTGAACTATTTTGTTGAAAATTCGTCTCTTTTTCTTAAAACTTCAACTATTTGGTTGTTATTGCAACTGTTTAGTTAAATTTTTTTTTGGAAAATTCATTTTCTTGGTTGAAAATAGATCTTTATAGGTTAAAAATTCAGCTGTTTGGTTTAAAATTCATCTAATTTTTTGAAAGTTTAATTATTTTGTTGAAAATTCAACAATTTTGTTAAAGTAATCTTTTTTGGTCGAAAATTGAACGTTTTTGTTGCAAATTCGATCATTCTGTTGAAAATGCATCTTTGTAGGTTGAAAATTCAACTATTTTGTTAAAAATTTAATTATTGAAGATTCAACTATTTCGTTAAAGTCATCTTTTTTGGTCGCAAATTCAAATGTTTTGCTAAAAGTTCGTCCTTTTTGATTGAAAATTTATTTTTTATGGCAGAAAAGTCATCTTTCTTGGTTGCAAATTCATCTTTGTTAGTTGAAAATCAACTTTTTCGAAAACTGTCTTTTTTTTTGGCTGGAAAACTTAACTATTTGGTAAAGAGTTCAACTATTTTGTTGAAAATTCATCTTTCTTTGTTGAAATTTCAACTACTGGGTTTTTTTGCAACTGTTTGGTTAAAAATTATTATTTTTTTTTGTTGAAAATTCATCTCTTTTGGTATTTTCGACTCTTAAGTCTGATATTTTCATATTTTTAATTATTCTTGAATAATGAATAAACTTCGGTTGTCAACGGGAGGTGACGGGAGGGAGTAAAAAATAATCCAAAATTGGTAACGTATTTTATGGACGGCCCCTTTCAAAAAATTATTTCCGGAAGAATAGTGTCTTTGACTAAAAATTACCTTTCGTTACAGTCCCTGGTGTAAAAAGTATTTCGAAGTCATGTTTTTCTTTCGAAGACAGCTTTGAATGTTTGATATTTGGTTACTTCATAAATATTTTTGAAAGTGATGAAAATTTAAATTTTTTTCATCGTTAAATTCTGTGCTTTGCAAAGTCACGACGGAATGAATTCTATTTTGACAAGCTACATTTCATTACGCCATCTGTGTCCCTGATCTTAACATTCAACTTTAAGCTCTACTGTAACGTGAGCGGTTGAAAAACAAATTGCAGTTATGTTATCACACGCGTTCAATAATTCACAGTCCATAGGGAATATTCCGATATTCTGTAAACAATAAGAAAAATTTAAATTATTTACAAAAAATTGGTTTTTGTTTCAGATGTTTATTTGATCCTCATTTTTAATTCAATAGTACAAAATCTTTTTTTGGAACCGAAAGTGACTCTTGGACCTTGGGAGTGAATCCAAAAGTACCATGTTTGTTATTCAATCGAAAAAACTATTTATTTGAAGGACTAGTGACGTACATGGAAATACTATTCTCGTGCGAATTTCAATTTGGTTTTCAAATTTTAAAATTTCAATATGAAGGAAAAAGAATGTATTTCGGAATAGAGATTTTTGAATTCAAAAATTGTTTTGGAGCGGATTATATTTTTAATTAAAATGCATTTTTGAGTAAGAACAGAGTGGCCGCTGGACCGAGAAACCGGGAAATGATCTGGAATTTTTCGAGACCGGGATATGACAGGAAATTAATTTTTTTACTGGTAATTTTACAAATTTTTAGAAGAAAAATCTATCCAATCACTTAAAATATCACAAATTTCATATCAAATGATATAATGCAATTTAGAATAATTTCGATTGTTAATTTTTTCATTTATAAAATCATTCAATTACAATACGCAATCCCAAAATCTTTTACTTGGAAAATTTTCCATTTTAGATCTTTATTTTTAAGCGCACATTTTCTATTCAGTGAATTTTAAAATGCAGTTTTGAAGATTTGAACGATTAAAAATTAAAAGCGTTTGACATTGAACATTTTTTAACAAAAAACATTTCAAGTTGATCAACTGTAAATATAAATGAATTAATGATTTCGAAAATTAAACTGTAGTTCTCGTATTAAAAGTTGAACAATGATTGATTTTACAGGACGATTATGAATCTGTTCAAAAATTAAACAATTTACAGATTTAAACGTTAAAAATTGGAGTGTTTCAATTCGAGAGCCTTAGTCTTTAAACAAATACAAACGTCCGACTGAAACTCTATTAAATATTTTCAATCTTTAAATAATTTTAAATTAATAGATTCATATTTAAACGTTTTTCTTCATTTTCAAATCCTATTCAAATCTTGTTTCAGTCTAAAATATTCCATTTTTAACCCCTTCAATTTGAAAATTTTAATTAAAAAAAATAAAAACAATTTCTTAAATGTTTAACAATATTTGGCTGTTGATTTGAAATGAACAATTATGAATCAAATATTTGAAACTAAATTTCAACTTTGAACGTTACGATTTTATTATTCCATTAAAAAAAATTAATTTGTATAGATGAAAGTGTCAAATTGTGATTCTTAAAAAACAATTAAACAATTATTAATTTGAAATGACCTAAAATAAAAATAATTTAACATCTTATTCAAAAAGAGTTAAATTTAAAAAATTTAAATCGTTTAATTTTTAATTTTTCTAACTTAAAATTGCTTAAATTGATATAATTTTGAACGATTATAAATGTATTAGTTCCTTATTCAATTTATAGAACGTTGAAAATAATAACGTGGATTTATGTTTTTTAACCTTTTGGCATCAGAAAACTTTTTAGAATGAGTGCCAAACATTTCTTCAAAATTTTGTTTTCAAAAAAAAATTATAGAAATTGTTGTTTGAGATGTTTATTTTTCCAATTAATTAAGATATGTAACTTTTATTTCTTGATCCTGTTGAGGGATTTTACACTTGTTCAAAATCCAGAGGAACATTTAAAAATATTGAAAATTAACCAAATGGCGCCGATTTTTCTCAAAATACAAAATTGCCATTTTCTTTAAAAACTACGCGAGATACAAAAAATGTTTACCAGGCAAAGTTGTTCTTCTTTAAAAGATCTACAAAAAGTTTCTCCACCACTTTTTGATATTTGGCAAACATTTTTTCTTCGTTATTAAAAAGAAAAAATAATTTTGAAAAGTTTGGAAAAAAAAGTACTAAAAGATTAAAGTGTCTATGTCTAATGATATTATCACTGAAAATTCGCGAAGAACGATATCTCACATGTATTCAAAGAGACAGAAAGCAAAAAAAGTCATTTTTTGAAAGAAACGCATGTACTATATGTGCATGTGTTTCGAGAACGGTGGAAAATATTGGAAAGTGGTGGGAACTTTTTGTAGGTCTTTTCAAGAGGAACAATTTCGTTGCAAACACTTTTTTTCGTATCTGGCGTAATTTTTAAACAAAATAAGAACTTTTAATTTTCAGAATAATCACCACCACGTCGTTAATTTCTAACATTTTTCAGATTTTTTTCTGTGGATTTTGAAATAATGTGAAATTGCTCACAAGAATTAAAAAAGAAAACTTAAATATTTTAATTAGTTAAAAAAATAGAGCATTCAAAAAAAAATTTTCCACAGTTTTTTTGTTCATTTAAAATGAGCAGTTATAAATTAAATATTCAAAAGTAAACAATTTAAATCTGAATTTTTTGAAATCGAAAGCCTTGAATCGCTAAAATTCCAGAGTGCCAAGCTGAGACTTTAACGTTACAATTTAAATTGCTACATTTGTTTTTAATTTTCCATTTGTAAGTCAAGTGTTGAATTTTCATGTATAAGTAACAATTGAACAATCAATAATTCGAAACTACTTAAAATTAAAATAATTCAACTCCTAATTTAAAGTGTTGAGTTTAAAAAAAATTGTTAATCGTTCATTTTTTAATGTTTTTAACTTATAACTTTGAACATTTACAAGTTTATTGCTTCATTCTTCAATTTTTAACTAGAAATCTGTCAACTGTTTAATTTGTAAAAGGTATATATTTTACAGTTTAGAGGAATTTTATTTCTAATTGTTCAATATTGAAAATTTTTCAAAGCTTCTATTTTATACGCGTGAATCATTGAGCGTTTGAATAAAAAATTTTTAAGCTTCAATTTTAAAATTAAAAATTTTGCAGTTTAACGGCATTTTATTTAAATCTGTTCAATTGAAAAGTTTTGAAAGCTTCTATTTTATACATGTAAATTATTGAGCGTTTGAATAAAACATTTTCAAGTTTCAATTTCAAAAGTTAATAATTTTACAGTTTAACGTTATTCTATTCAAAATTGTTCAATTGAAAAGTTTCGAAAGCTTCCATTATATACGCGTCAATTATTGAGCGTTCGAATCAAACATTTTCAAGCTGCATTTTTAAAAGTTAAAAATTTTACAGTTTAACGTCATTCTATTTAAAATTGTTCAATTGAAAAGTTTTGAAAGCTTCCATAGCATTTGAATCAAACATTTTTAAGCTTCAGTTTTGAAACTTTAAAATTTTGCAGTTTAACGGCATTTTATTTGAAATTGTTCAATTGAAGAGTTTCGAAAGCTTCCATCATATACGTGTAAATAATTGTACATTAGGATTAAACATTTTTAACCTTTAATTTTAAAGTTAAAAGTTTTGCAGGTTAGAGGCATCTTATTTAAAATTGTTTAATTCAAAAGTTTTGAAAGCTTCCATTTTATACATGTAAATTATTGAGCGTTTGAATCAAACATTTTTAAGCTTCGATTTCAAAAGTTAAAAATTTTGCAGTTTCGCAGTATTTCTTTTTGAAATTGTTTAATTAAAAAGTTTTGAAAGCTCCTATAGCGTTTGAATTAAACATTTTTTGAGCTTCAATTTTAAAAGTTAAAAATTTAGCAATTTAACGGCATTCTATTTAAAATTGTTATTGAAAAGTTTTAAAAGCTTCCATTTTATACGTGTAAATTATTGAGCGTTTGCATCAAATACTTTTTAAGCTTCAATTATAAAAGTTGAAAATTTCGCAGTTCACTTTTTACGGCATTTTATTTAAAATTGTCCAATGGATGAGTTTTAAAAGCTTTCATAGCTTTTGAATTAAACATTTTTTAAGCTTCAGTTTTGAATATTAAAAATTTTGCAGCTTGATGGCATTCTATTTAAAATCGTTCAATTGAAAAGTTTTTAAAGCTTCCATTCTATACGTGTAAATTATTGAACGTTTGAATTAAACATTTTTTAGACTTAAATTTTAAAAGTTTAAGCTTAAATTTTAAAAGTTTAAAATTTGAGAGAGTTCCACTTTTAGGGTTTTTATTTGCAATTCAGGTTTGATTACTTCAAATAAAAATAGTTTCAGCTTGAAAACTTCGAATTTTTCAATTTCAATTACCGTGGAAAATTTTTGCAAACCTGAAAAGAACAGGGAATTTCCGGGAATTTTTTTTCTCGATCAAAACGGCCATCCTGAAGAAGTATTTTCCAACAAAAAGTACTCTCGAGTAAGAAGTATATTTTTAACAAAAAGCACTTCAGTAAAAAGTGTTTTTGATTAAAAAATATTTTGCAGATGTACGTATTTCGAGTAAAAAGGACTTTAAAGTGAAAAGTATTTCTGGGTAAAAGGTATTTTTAAGTGAAATATATTTTTGAGTAAAAGATATTTTTGAATGAAAAGTATGTAAGTAAGGTAAAGTGCATATCTAAAAGTGAAGAACCAGTCATTCAGGAGGAAGTACTACTCTTGTGCGAATTTCATTTTGGTTTTCAAAGTTTCAAATTTCACTATGAAGGAAAAGAATGTATTTCACAAATTATTTCGGGATGAAGATTTTTGAATTCAAAATTTGTTTTGGAGTGAATCATATTTTTAACTAAAATGTATTTTTGAGTTAGAAGTATTTTTCAACAAAAATTACTCTTGAGTAAGAAGTATTTTTTATCAAAAAGTACTTTTGAGTAAGAAGTATTTTTTAACAAAAAGTACTCTTGAGTTAGAAGTATTTTTGAGTAAAAAATATTTCGTAGATGCACGTATTTTGAGTTTAAAGCACTTTTGAGTGAAAAGTATTTTGTAGACACGTGTATTTTTGAAAGAAAGAAATCTATTTTTTTAGTGATAAGTATTTTCGAGTACAAATATTTCCTCATTCCAAAAAGTAATTGTGTATCCTAAAGTTTAAAAAATTCTCATTCCGAAACTTGTTGTTTAATGTTTATTTTAATCACATTCCGATTAAAATAATTAAAAGAAACAAAGAAACAGATTAGATTTTTTCGGAATACGTGAGTATTTTATCTTATGTTTAACAAATCAAATTGTTATACAAGTAACCTCAATTCTATTTCTCCTTTGTCATTGCAAAAAAATGTCTTTCTTGAGTTTTTGCACATGTAGACTGTAGAGTGCGAAAGCACTGAAATTCAATTGTGTAGTTTGCATTTTACGGTAATAAACTTTTCAGGCTAAGTTGAAACAATAGCAATTTCGCGGCGGGAGAACTAATTAAAATAGTGTTCTCTTTAAATTAGGTCTACTATCCATTTCAAAAAGTTTGAAGAGTGTAAATCTACTATTATGACAAGATAATAAATTTCGTTTATTAAAACGAATAATAATTTTTAAAAATAAAGTAAATGTTTAAGTTCTAATAATAAAATAAAATGTCAATTTATTTTCAAAGGAATACTTTTTTATTAAAATTAAGTAAAGACAAGAGAGGAGATAATGAAATTGACACCCATGGAGACGAAGCTGCAGTAATTATGAAGTCGATATTGGGGCGCCTTTCAGTCGGCTTTTATCGCCATCCTAAATTCAATTTATGCCCCTTAAAATGAAAAAATAAAAAAATTACTTTTGGAAAAAAATTTTGATTTGGGAATTTTTTTTAAATAACTCGGTTTGAATTAATTGTTCAGAGACTTTATTATTAAATATAACTTTAAATATTGCAGGGTGGCCGCTGGATCGGGAAACCAGAAAATGACAGTGAATTTATTTTTTAACCGGGAATTTTACAAATTTTTACAAGAAAAATCTATCCAATCGCTTGAAATATTACAAATTTTAAATCGCATGATATAATGCAATTTAAAATAAGTTCGATTTCAATTTTCGTTTAATGTTACGTTCAATTGTTAACTTTTTAAATTGAGAAATCATTAAGTTTACAATGCGTAATTCTAAACTCTTTTACTTAAAAATTTTGTTTAGTTCTTCATTTTTGAGCGTATATTTTCAATTTTAAGAATTTTAAAATTCAGTTTTGAAGACTTAAACAGTTAAAAATTAAAGTCGTTTGAAGTTGAAAATTTGGGATAAAAAACGTTTTTAAGTTGATCAACTGTATATATGAATCAATTAATGATTTTAAAAATTGAACTGTAATTCGCGTATTAAAAATTGAACAATAATTGATTTTACAAGACGATTTTGAATCTGTTCAAAATTAAATAATTTACAGGTTTTGTCGATAAAATTGAACTGTTTCAATTCTAAAGGCTTGGTAGCTAAAAAAATTTAAGCGTCCGATTGAAACTTTACAAACTGTTTTCATTTTTCAAATAATTTAAAATTACAGATCCATAATTAAATGCTTTTATTCAATTTAAAATCCTATTGAAATATTGTTCCAGTCTAAAATGTTCACTTTCAAATTTTTTAATTATAAAAAAATTTTTTTTAAAAATATTTAGCAATATTTGATTGTACATTAAAAATGAGGCATTATAACTCAAATATTCAAAACTAAACAATTTGAAACTGAATTGTTTTAAATAGAAAGCCTTGAATCGTTAAAATTTCAGAGTGATAAATTTTGACTTTGAACGTTACAATTTTAATTGTTCCATTTAAAAAAATTTAATCTGTAAGTGAAAGTGTTAAATTTTAATTTATAAATAACATTTGAACAATAATTAATTTGAAACGACTTAAAATAAAATTAATTTAACTTCTAATTTACAAAGTGTTAACTTGAAAATAATAAAATCATTCTATTTTTAATGTCTCTGATTTGAAATCGCTTAAGATGATATAATTTGGAATATTTACAAATTTATTGATTTATTCTTAATTTTAGAGCATCGAAAATGATAGCGTGGATTTATATTTTTTAACCAGAAATCTTTGAACTGCTCAATTTATAAAAGTTGAAAATTAAACGGCATATAATTTGAAATTGTTCAATTGAAATATCTTTAAATCTTTGGAAATAAATACACGTATTGTAATTTTTGCGAAATCTTTGAAATCTACTGAAATATCTTGAAATCTTGGAAACTTTTGTAATCTTTGAAATTTTCTGGAATTTTTTGAAATCTTCGAAATTTTTTGAAATCTGAAATCTTTGAAATTTTTGTGAAATCTTTTAAATTTAAAATTACTTAATTGAAAAGTGTTTAAAGCTTCCATTTTATACGTCAAAATTATTGAGAATTAGAATTAAAAAATTTTAAATAAAAAATTTGTTTAACTTTAATTTTGAAACTTTAAAATTCAAAAGAGTTACACTCTAAGTGCTTTAGTTTGCATTTCAGTGTTGATTACTTCAAATGAAAATATTTTTAACTTTAAGAGTTCGAATTTTTCAATTTCAATGAAGGTGAAAAATTTTTGTAAACACGGAAATGACCGGAATTTTTTTCCTCGATTAAAACAGCCACCCTGAAAAAAATTAGGTCCGAATTAATTGTTTATAAACTTTATTAATAAATATACTTTAAAACTCAAAAATAGTTTTTAGTCAAAAAATACTTTTTTTCAATTTTAAACTGGAAATTGTAAAATGGATCTAAGAATAATAATTTTACATACTGTCGCAAAAAAATCTGATATTAAATCCCAGGAAATGAAATCATCGTTACCGTCAGCAAGTCTCAATGATTTGTAATCAAATAAATTAACAATTTTCCCATTTATAGTGGAATCGTGTCTGGCACTAGAATCCTAATCTCATAATTTATCATGGCATTGAACTCCTTTTTCTTGAAGACCAAACTCAGACGATCAAGGCTAAATTTTATCGAATAAAATTATAAATAAATTTCAACTTTTGCAAACAGACGAGAAAAAAAATTATTTTGCATTTTTACATTCTCATCAGAGAAGGTTTTAGATTTGTGTAAAATTTGACCTCCCCTGTTTTTGTCAAATGTTCACGTTTTGAGACCCCCTGAACCCGAAAAACATGTTTTTACGAATGTGTCTGTCTGTGGGTGTGTCTGTAGATTTTTAGTTTGTGAGCACGATAACTTTCGAAAGAATTGACCGATTGGATTAGCCATAGATAGACTCTGTCAGTGTCCTAAAATGAAGGTCAAGTTCGTTAGCCAGCCATTTTGGACAAAAATTCAAAAAGTTGAAGCATTTTTAAAATTTTTGAGACCACTTTTTTCAAATTTACAAATTCTATGTAAAGATATTCGTAGTACTCGGAAATTCGAACAATTTATCCTCATGACTTTTTTCGCTAAAAAGAAAATTGTGAGAGTTATAGCATTTACAAAATTCAAAAAAAGAAATGAAAATAAAAA
>JAUMHM010093497.1:0-25732 GCA_032362435.1 Melikaiella ostensackeni
CCCCCCCCCTGGCGCGATTTTTCTAAAATAATAACTTTTTTTTAAAATCATCATAGCTATTCGTCAAAATTTTATATGCGCTCAAATGCGCCAGCAATAAAAAATTTTGCGCCAACTAATTAATAAATATATCCTTTTTTGGGGGGGGAGGGCAGTGTGACATAGGTATTAAATTATCTACCGTGGTATTTAATTGAAAATAACTGACGGGGAAGCATTCATCTTCAAATGTGCTCACATGCGCCACAAAAATTTTCTGCATATTTAAAAAATTGCCAAACGTATGGACGTCGTAACACTATGCGAAGTTATGACAACTATAAAAAAATTTTTTATGATGTGCGGCGATGACGAACTTTTCGTAGAGGATTTTAAATGCACTTCTATGCGTCACGAAAACTTTGTGCATATCTCAAAAAGTGCCCAAGATATAGAGGTCGTAACACTATGCAATGTAATGACCAATAGAAAATTCTTTTTTGTACTTTGCGGCGATGACGGACTTTTCGTATAGGATTTCAAATGCGCTCGTATGCGCCACAAAAAATGTCTACATATCTAAAAAGTTGCTCAAGATATAGAAGTCATAACACTTTTCAAAGTGATGACCACTTGAAATAAATTTTATAAATTTGTTATAATCTGCGGTAATGACGGGCTTTTCGTATAGGACTTCAAATGCGCTCACATGCACCACGAAAATTTTGGGCATATTTCAAAAATTGCCCAAGATATGGCAGTCATAACACTTTGGAAAGTGATACCAAGTGATTTTTTTTTAAATTTTAGAAATATCTTCACCCTTTTCGATATAGCTTCAAATGCGCTCATATGCGCCATAAAAATGTTCTGCCTACGTAAAAAGTTGCCTGAGATATGGAGGTCGTAACACTATGCAAAGTGATGTCCACTAGAAAAATTTGTTTTGTAACTTGCGGCGATGACGGACTTTTTGTATAGGATTTCAAATGCGCTCACATGCGCCGCGAAAATTTTGGGCATATTTCAAAAATTGCTAAAGATATGGCAGTCATAACATTTGGAAGGTGATAACAAGTGATATTTTTTTCAATTTTAGTAATATCTGCACCCTTTTTAATACAACTTCAAATGCGCTCTTACGCTTCATGAAAATTTTCTGCGTACCTAAAAAGCTATCCAAGATATGAAGGTCATAACACTCTTCAAAGTGATGACCACTGAAAATAAATTTTTTATAATCTGCGGCAATGACGAACTTTTTGTATAGGATTTCAAATGCGCTCATATGCGCCACAAAAATTTTGTGAATATCTTAAAAATTGCCCAAGATATGGCGGTCATGACATTTTGCAAAGAAATAAAAAGTTAATTTTTTTTCAGTTCTGAAAGTATTTGCACCTCTCTCGATGCAATTTCAAATGCGCTTATATGCGCCATAAAAATTTTCTGCATATCTATAAAGTTGCCCAAGATATGGGCATAACACTTTTCAAAGTGATGACCGCTGACAATAAATTTCTTATAATCTGCGGCGATGACGGACTTTTCGTATATGATTTCAAATGTGCTCATATGCGCCACAAAAATTTTGTGCATATTTCAAAAATTGCCCAAGATATGGCGGTCATAACAATTTTCAAAGTGATGACCACTGACAATAAATTTCTTATAATCTGCGGCGATGAAGGACTTTTCGTATAGAATTTCAAATGCCTCATATGCGCCATTAACATTTTCTGCATATCTTAAAAATTGCCCAAGATATGAGGTCCTAACACTATGCAAATTGATGACCACTAGAAATGTTTTTTTTTGTAATCTGCGGCGATGACGGACGGATTAATTTAGCTTAAATCTAGACACATTTTACTCAATTTAATACCAACTACTTTAAGGTGTACACAATAAAAAAGAATATTCTGAATTGTTACAGCTTAAAATTGGTTTGGATTAAATTCAAAAAAATTTGTCTACATTCAAAACCACATTAGCTGAATTTCAGAAATTAAGTCTTAAATTCAGACACATTTTACTTTAAATCCGATCAATTTCGCTTAACCCCAGACAAATTTTACTGAATTCAATACCAACTACTTCAAGGTGTACACAATAAAAAAGAATATTCTAAATTGTTACAGCTTAAGAGTGGTTTGGGTCAAATTCAGAAAAATTTGTCTAGATTCAAGGCCACATTAGCTGAATTTCAGAAATTGGATCTTAAATTCAGACACATTTGACTTGACATCAGATCAAGTTTGCTTAAATCCAGACCGATTTTACTACCAATTACTTTAAGGTGTACACAATGAAACAGAATATTCTAAATTTTTACAGCTTAAAATTGGTTTGAATTAAATTTAGAAAACTTTGTCGGGATTTGAGGCTACATTAGCTGAATTTCAGAAGTTGAGTTTCAAATTCAGACACATTTGACTTGGCATCAGATCAAGTTTGCTTAAATCCAGACTGATTTTACTACCAATTACTTTAAGGTGTACACAATGAAATAGAATATCCTAAATTTTTACAGCTTAAAATTGGTTTGGATTAAATTGAGAAAAATTTGTCGGGATTTGAGGCTACATTAGCTGAATTTCAGAAGTTGAGTTTCAAATTCAGACACATTTGACTTAACATCAGATCAAGTTTGCTTGAATCTAGACAAATTTTATTGAACTGAATACCAACGATTTTAAGTGTACACAATAAAAAAGAATATTCTAAGTTGATACAGCTTGAAATTGATTTGGATTAAACTTAAAAAAATTTGTCTAGATTTAAGGCCACATGGGATGAATTTCGGGAATTGAGTCTTAAATTGCGACACCTTTGACTTAACATCAGATGAAGTTTGCTTAAATACAGACAAATTTTATTGAACTCAATTCCAACTACTTCAAGTGTACACAATAAAAAAGAATATTCTAAATTAATACGGCTTAAAATTGGTTTGATCAAATTTAGAAAAATTTGTCTAGATTTAAGGCCACATTAGCTGAATGTCAGAAATTGAGTCTTAAATTCCGACACATCTGACCTAACATCAGATCAAGTTGCCTTAAATCCAAACAAATTTTACTGAATTTATTATCAATTACTTCAAGGTGTATCACAATAAAAAAGAATGATTTATACTGAATTTATTATCAATTACTTTAAGGTGTATCACAATAAAAAAGAATGATTTACAGCTTAAAATTAGTTTGGATTGAGTTTTAAAGAAATTTGTCTACATTCAAAACCACATTTGCCGAATTTCAAAAATTGAGTCTTGACTTCAGCCAAATTTTATTTAAAATTAGATCAATTTTGCTCAAATCCAGATCAGTTGTATTTAATTTAATACGAACTATTTTAAGGTGTACAGAACAAAAAAGAATATTTTTAATCGATACAGCTTAAAATTGATTTGGATTAAATTTAGAAACATTTGTCTAGATATAAGGCCATGACAAAATAATATTTTTAATTGTTACAGCTTAAAACTGGCTTGGATTAAATTCAGAAAAATTTATTCACATTTAAAACCACATTAGCTTAATTTCAGAAATTGAATCTTGAATGCAGCCAAATTTTACTTAAAATCAGATCAATTTTGCTTAAATTCAAATAAATTATGCTTAAATCCAGACCAATGTTACTTAATTTAATACCAACTACTTTAAGGTATACACAATGAAAAAGAATATTCTGAATTGATACAGCTTAAAATTGGTTTAAACTGAATTCAGAAGTATTTGTCTAGATGTAAGGCCGCATTAGCTGAATTTCAGGAATCGAGTCTCAAATTCAGACACATTTAGCATAAAATTAGATTAATTTTGCTTAAATCTAGAGAAATTTCACTGAATTTAATGCCAACCATTTTAGGGCCTAAGTACTTGAAGCATTTTGTTTTAGTTACTATAATATTTACTTAAATTACAAGAATTATGTGACTTTTATTAATTTTTAAAATGCAAAAAATATACACTGAGAAAATAGGTTTCTTTTATCTTTCACACAATAAAATAAACTCATTGAAAGTGCTCTTGAAATGAAAGGACTTACGTCAGTGACATAACATAGTGCAAATTATTGACGAGTATTAATGCGTCGAACATCAGAGGATGTTTATTCGCATCCGCGTAGGTGCAAGCAGGAACATATGTAGGACAATGTTACATGCAAAGCATGCATGTTATTTTCACAACAAAAGCCACGTATCGGAAAATTATATTTACTTTGAGAGTGAGGCACATAAAGTGCAAGGCCTTGTAATAATGGTAGTTGAGTAATCAGGTTACCGATAGCCGGTCATTTTTCATTACACTCTTCTCCCTGTTTATTTATACGGGAAAAACAGATTTACTCTGACTAGAGAAAATATTTCTTGAGGATCGAATTGAAATCTACTTTCTTATGAAAATATTTGTGTACTAAAAAAGGAACACACAAAAAGTTCATAAATCAAAACTAGACTTCGAGACTACCCTCTTTTTCGACTCATTAGAGACAAATGTACAATAAATGTACAAACAAAAAAAAGAGGGAGAAGAAGGAAAGAGTCAAACAAAACTAACCTCACACTTTTTTTTGTTTCCGTGTTTTTTATACTACTGGGGACCAACATGTCTCGAAGCCAACTAAGATTTCCTCATCAGGAGTAATTTATAGGATAATTACAGTTATAAATAATGAAACATATATTAATTGTGTTTATGTGTATGGCAGCCTTTTTTAAGCAAATTCAAATAGACTGATTGATATTCTCATTAAAAGTTTCTTTGTTATCTTTTGTTGTTAAAGCCGAAAATTTTAGAAGCTGATGACGTTTACACCTCTAGTGGAAGGTTGGGAAACTTCACCGGGGAGGATCTTTCTGTCGAGAATAAAGACCTTATAAAATAATTTTTCATTATTTGCTGAGAAATGCCCTAAATGGATTTTTTAATTCTGCCAGCAACTCTTTATTGAAAATTTATGTTCTGCTCGAATATAAAATAACAAAAATATAAAAAAGAGGCAGATGGAAAATGGAATTCATTATATGTATAAAAGCGCAAGAGAGCTGTAAATTTATTTTAACGACGGTGGAACTTTTAAGCTCATATCGATATATCCTTCTATTATTATTTTATACCACTGCACCGTAATCATTTTTGCGGGTGTAATAAAATAAAAGCTTTAATTGCGAAGCGAAAATTACGACCAAATATCGTATTTCTTATTTATGAAGCTCTAACATTAAATTCAAATATAAAGGATTTTTTTTCTAATTTTAGGAAAGACTTCTATAATAATAAAGTACGTGGCTCCCTAATGTTGTCCTTCCGTTCATTTAGCATGAAGTTGTTGGGTTTCTGAATTCTTTTGTTTTAATATTTGTTTATTAGTGAGTGATGAAATAGAAAATTTAATTATAAAAAAAATTAATTTTCACATTCGTAGATACCCCAATAAAAAGAAATAAAGGAATGACAGAGAACTTTTCATTCAGTTTGAATTAATAGCAAATCAAGTTTTGCTTTCATTATTCCTGACAAAAGAAGAATATTTAACTTTAATTTTATCGATTTTTACATTGTTTCACCTCATTTTGAATTATCCTAAAGTCAGGAAATTTCAAACCAATAAGACGAATTTTCAACAAAAATGTTGAATTTTTAATCAAAGAAGATTTTTGAGTTAAGAAAGAAAAGAAATTTGAACCAAATTGTTCAATTTTTTACAAAACAGTTGAATTTCCAACACAAAAATATGAATTTTCAACAAAAATGTTAGTTTTCAACCGAATAGTTGAATTTACCAACCAGGAAGATGAATTTTCAACAAAATAGTTGAATCGTGAACCAAAACAGATTAATTTTCAACGAAACAGGTGTACTTTTTTACTGATAAAAAAAATTTTCTACCAGAAAGATGAATTTTAAAACCAAAACAGACAAAGTTACAACGAAAGTGTTGATTTTTTTATCAAACAAGAATATGAGGCAAGAAAGAAAAAATATTTCAAACAAATTGTTCCATTTTCTACAAAAAGTTGAATTTCCAACAAAAAATATGAATTTTCAACAAAAGTGTTAGTTTCCAGCCAAATAGTAGAATTTTCAACAAAAAAGTTGAATCCTGAGTCAAAGCAGATTAATTTTCGACTAAACAGTTGTACTTTTCACAAAAAACAATTTTCAACAAAACTGTTAAACTTTTAACCAAGAAAGAATTTTGACTCAAGAGAGGCAAAAAATTTTCAACCAAATTGTTCAATTTCTTCCCAAACAGTCTTGAATTTCATACACAAAAATATGAATTTTCAACAAAAATGTTAATTTTGAAATAACTAGTTGAATTTTCAACCCAAGAACAAATTATGCAATTTTCTACAAAACAGTTGAATTTCCAACATGAAAATATAAAATTTCAACAAGAATGTCAATTTTCAACCAAATAGTTGAATTTTCAACCCAAGAAAGCGAATTATCAACAAAAAAGTTGAATCCTGAACCAAAACGGATTAATTTTCAACTAAACAGTTGTATTTCTTACAAAAAAAAAGAAATTTGTATCAGAAGAAATGAATTTTCACACCAAACCAGACGAATTTTCAACAAAACCGTTGAACTTTTAACCAGGAAAGAATTTCGTCTCAAGGAAGAAAACAAATTTCAACAAATTATTCAATTTTCTCCCAAACAGTTGAATTTCCAACACAAAAATATGAATTTTCAACCAGAATGTCAATTTTCAACCAAATAGTTAAATTTTCAACCCAAGAAGACCAATTTTGAACAAAATGGTTGAATCCTAAACCAAAACGGATTAATTTTCAAATAAATAGTTGTATTTTTCACAAAAAAGAAATTTCAACCAGAAGAGATGAATTTTAAAACCAAATAGACGAATTTTCAACATAAGTCTTACACATTTAACCAAGCCAGAATTTCGAATCAAGAAAGACAAACAATTTAAACCAAATTATTCAATTTTCTACAAAACAGTTGAATTATTAACTAAAAAATATGAATTTCCAACCAAAAAAGATGAATTCTCAACGTAAAATGTAATAGTTGTTAATATTTCAACAAAAACAGATTTTAATTTTAAATCAAAAACAATTGAATACAGCCAAAAAAGATTAATTCTCAACAAAATAGTTAAATCCTCGACTAAAACAGATTAATTATTAACCAGACAGTTGCATTTTTAACCAAAAAGATTAATTTTTTACCAAAAGAGATGAATTTTCAAAAAAACACATAAATTTTCAACCAAATAGTTAAATTTCCAGCCAAAAGGATTAATTTTCTACCGAAAGATTAATTTTCAATCAAAAATGGAATAATTATATTTTCAGTTTAAAAAATGAATTTTCAAGCAGGAAAAAAGCAAACTTGTAACAAAATATTAAAATTTTCAATCAAAGAAATCAATTTTCACCCAAAATGATGAATGTTGGACAAAATTGTTGAATCCTCAACTGAAACAGATGAATTTTCAACCAGGAGAGAAGAATATTTTCATCAAGAAGACGAAAATTCACCAAACAACGTAAATTTCCAACCAAGAAGGATTTATTCAGTCAAGCAAAAAAAGAAATTCTACCGAATTGTTGAATTTTCAAGCAAAAAAAATCGAATTTTCTACGAATCGCTTGAACTTTCAACCCAAAAATATGAATTTCCAACAAAAAAGTTAATTTTCTATCACATAGTTGAATTTTCTACCAAAATAGAAGAATTCGCGAGCAAAACGGGTTAATTTTCAACCAAGTAGCTGCAAAGAACTTAGTTTTTTTAAAAGAGACGAATTTTGAACACAAAAGTTGAATTTTCAACCGAAAAAGATTTCTCAGTCAAGAAAACAAAATCACCCAAATTATTGAATTTTCAAGCCTAAAAGACGAATTTTCTCCAAAACAGTTGAATTTTAACCAAAAATTATGAATTTTCAAAAAAAGTTCATTTTCAACAAAATAGTTCAATTTTCAACAAAACAGTTGAATCTTCGAACAAAACAGGTTAATTTTCTACAAAAAAGATGAAATTTATACAAAAAGATATGAATTTTCAATCAAAAAGGCGAATTTGCAATACGAGAGTTGAATTTTTCAACATAGATAGATTTTTCATTCAACAAAGAAAAAATATTTCAATCAAATTGAAGAAGTTTCAGGACAAATAAGACGAATTTTCTACATTTAATTTTTACAATAATTCCTTTAATATTTTTCTATAATGTTTACATGATAATTTAATAAATAAACATTTTAATCCATAAAAAAAATTTTGAAAAAAGTCTAAGTGGAACTCACATTTAAAGCAATGTTACACGCGCGCTATAGGGCGTGCATTTTATGTTAGTATAGATTATTTTCAATATTCGAGTTTTGATTGGTGCTATATGATGTCAATAATTCCCTGATCGAATTTAATCGCAGCTCGATATACGACGAACGCGACAGTTGATAGTAAAGTTGAGGTAATGGACCAATAACTAATATCAGGTGTGCATGGGAATATTCACATTAAATTTTTAATAATTGAATCTAATTAAAATTCGTGACTCGTAAAATGAAACAGTGGTTTGTTTATCATACCTTTTAACAGAAAGTCATAAAAATTGGTTTGTTTTAACGAATGGAAAGGTTACATGCTATATGTTAAATAAAAAAGGTTAAGAGCATTTCATCAGTTATATTTGAGAGTTTCTAAAAGGAGCTGATTATTATTTTTTTTGGGTAAGGAGGGGAAACTTATGGTTACTATAAAAAAATCTCACATAAAGGGAGAAGTGGATCTAAAATTCCAAAAATAACCCTTAGGGGCTGTTTAAAAAATACGTCACGCTAATTTGAACACTTTCCACCCCACTCCTTCTTCGTCACAGATCATCATACAAAGCTTGACGAAAATATGAATTTTTAACCAAGAAAGATGATTTTTCAACTAAAAAGATGAATTTTCAACAAGCACAAAAATTAATTTTAGACTAAACAGTTGCATTTACAAGCATATAGCTGAATTTTCAAGACAAAAAGATGAATTTTTTGGAATACAGTTAAATTTCCAATCCAAAAGAAAGGATTTTCAATCCAAAAAAGACGAATTTTCAATTGAGCAGTTGAATTTTTGAACAAAAAAGATGAGTTTTTAGCAAATAGTTGAATTTTCAACAAAATAATATTTAAAAATATTTGAATTTTCAAACCCGAAAATATGAATTTTTAACAAAGAAAGGTGAATTTTCAACCGAATATTTGAATTTTCAACAAGAAAAAAATTAATTATCAATCAAACAGTTGCACTTACAACCAACTAGTTGAAATTGTAAGCAAAAGGGATGAATTGTTAACAAAATAGATTAATTTTTAACAAAATAATTAAATGTTCAACAAAATAGTTGAATTTTCAACTAAAGTGATGATTTAAAAAAAAAAATTTTTTGAAATGAAGTTTACCTTCGAACCAAGCAGTATAATTTTTAATAAAAAAATTTATTCTCCGCGAAAAATGTGATAGTTGATATTTCAAGCAAAAAAGACGAATTTTCAATAAAATAGTTAAATCCTCAACCAAAACAGATTATTAATTTCTGACCAAACAGTTGCATTATTAATCAAAAAGATGAATTTTTTGGAATACAGTTGAATTTTCAATCCGAAGGAAAAAATTTTCAATGCAAAAAAAGACGAATTTTCAATGAAGCAGTTGAATTTTCGAACAAAAAAGATGACTTCTCAACAAAATAGTTGAATTTTCAACAAAATGATTGAATTTTAAAAAAATTTGAATTATTAAACCCGAAAATATGGACTTCTAACGAAAAAAGATGAATTTTTAACTAAATATTTTATTCTTTTCAATAAAAAAATTAATTATCAACCAAACTATTGCATTTACAACCTAATAGTTAAACTTTCAAGTAAAAGGGACGAATTGTCAACAAAATAGATCAATTTTCAACAAAATAATCAAATGTTCAACAAAATAGTTGAATTTTCAACTCAAGTGATGATTCTTCAACAGAAAAAAATGAATTTTTAACAACGAAGTTCAACTTTGGACCAAGAAGTATAATTTTTAATAATAAAATTGATTCTCGGCAAAAAATGTAATAGTTGATATTTTTAAGCAAAAGAAATTTAGTTTAAAATGAAAAAACAGTTGGGTTCAATCAAAAAAGACGAATTTTCAACAAAGTTGTTAAATCCTCAACCAAAACAGATTAATTTCTGACCAAACAGTTGCATTAGTAACCAAAAAGTTGCATTAGTAACCAAAAAAGCTGAAATTTCTATCAAAAGAGATGAATTCCAAAACAAGAAGATGAATTTTCTAGAAAAAAGTTTAATTTTGAACCAGGAAAGATTTTTCAGTCAAGAGAGAAAAAAACAGTCAATCAAATTGTGGAATTTTTAAATCAAAAAGACAAATTTATTAGAAAAAGGTTGAATTTAAGCCCAAAAATATGAATTTTCAACCAAAAAGTTAATTTCCAACCAAATAGTTTAATTTTCTACGAAAATAATAGCATTTTCAACGTAGAAAGACGATTTTTCAACAAAACGGTTAAATTTTTAAATAAAAAACACATATTTTCTATAAAGCAGCTGAATTTTCTGCATGAAAGTTAATTTTTAACCAAATAGTTGAATTTGAAACAAAAAACGATTAATTTCCCGTTAAGAATGGAATAGTTAAATTTGCAGTTGAAAAAATTAATTTTTATTAAAAAAAGCGAACTTTGAACAAGGTTGTTACGTTTTTAACCAAAGAGCTAATCTTCATTTAATAAAATGGATTTTTAACAAAGTAATTTAACTTTCAACCAATTAGTTAAATTTTCTATCAAGAAGATTAATCTCTTATCAAAAGAGACGAACTTACAACAAAAGACATCAATTTTCAACCAAACTGTTGAAGTTTCAACTACAAACGATCAATTGTCAAGCAATATTGGAATGGCTAAATTTTCAGTCAGAAAATTATAAAAATTTATATTATTTATATTTTCAACCAAAGCAAACGAATTTTCAAAGAAACTGTTGAATGTTTAACCAAAGAGATGGATCTTCAACCAAGAAAATGAGTTTTTAACAATATAGTTCAACTTTCAACCAAGCACTTGAATTTTCAACCAAGAAGATTAATTTTTCATCAAAAGAGGCGATTTTACAACGAAATACATCAATTTTCAACCAAGCTCTTGAATTTTCAACTAAAAACGATAAATTTTCAAATAATAATAGAAGTTGAATTTTCAGTTAAAAAAGTTCATTTTCAACCACAAAAGAACGAGTTTCCAACAAAATAGTTAAATCTTAACCCACTATAATGAATGTTTAACAAAGCAGTTCTACTTTCAACGAAGTAGTTGAATTATCAACCAAAAAAAACGTGTTTATTAGAAAATAGTTAAATTCTCAGTCACATAGAATTTTTAACCAAAAGAGATGAATTCTGAATGAAAAATATAATAGTAGACTTTTCAATTAAAAGAATAAAATTTCGACGAAAAATAGTTAGATTTCCTTATTGGGTTCTTTTTTGGGGGAAGTAGAGGAATTCTTCAAAAAAGGGGTTGAGATGGAAATGAAATAGGGGGAATAGTGTAAAGTCTGTACTTATATGCTTTACTTGTGAAATAAAGTCACTTATTTTCATTTTTTCAAGCACTTCAAATTCAAACTCTCCCTACCTCACAAATCTTCACAAAACCTGTTACCATCCCCCCCCCCCGGGCAGTTTGTCGTACTTTTTGAATGGACCCTCATACAATTTTTCGGAACATATAAGACACTTTGCATGCGCCTGCAATTACTTGAATGATTTAATTAACAATGCATTCAAAAAAAAGTGAACTTAAAAAAATGTGATTTTTTTTAATGGTAGAAGAAGAAGATATCTGAAACATGTAATAATGTCGCGACCGGAAGGCGAAGAGGGCGATATTGCTCACGCCTGGCAGTAGAACATACCGCATTGAGTCGGCCAGTAGTAAAGACCCGGCTTGTCAGTAGTAATACCCGCGTTCTGTGAGACGACTTTTGAAATCAGTTCCTCGGGATTAAAACTTTGCTTTTGCTGCGGGCGCACTTTCAACAATTTCCAGGTGCCAAATTAAAATGGAATCCTATCGCGCCTGCAGAAATTTCACTCTAATTTTCCATTTTTTTCAATTTTGCTCTATTTTTATCTCTTGTTAAGTTAAACGCATTTTCATATAAAATTGCTTTTCAAATTTTCTAAGCTTAAGACCTAATCCAAATCGATGTTGTTATTGTGAGTCTGAGAGAATAATAAATTATGAAGAATGTTCTGGATGTAAAATGACGTACTTCAGACCGAAATGACCTCAATGATGTAGATAAGATTCTATTTTTAATCAAATTCGATGTTTCGAGAGACGATATGCTCTCCTCATCAGAAAAAAATAATCCATGTTGGTCAATTAAAGGACCATACGATCGAAAATTAATAGAGATTACATTGTATTGTTTAGAATCATCATTTCCGATTCTCTTCTCAAGTTAATTCTATGAAATATTAGTAGTTGTAGTAAAAAGGAGATGTTTCGGGTTTCAATCGTGTGCAAAACTACGAATTTTGCCGACGTTTCGTGAACATCTCCTTTTTACTATAATGAATCATCGTGAAAGCATTAAATCTATAATTAGTAGTTGTAATTGTGAAGAAATAATTCAAACAAAAAGTAAACGATAAAAAGTGAGTTGAGAGAAGTAAAATTCAAATAACTTTAACTGTGGTAGTGTATATCATTATTCTATACATGTCGAAAGTTTATAGTATCCTTTCTTAATAACTTTTGAAGTACGCATTAAAAATTGTCGTAACAATTGCCGTGACCATGATTCGAAATAATGGTTCCATAAATTAAAAGAATTTAATAGTCGAAGTAAAATTGAATAATGAAACAACTGTATTAAAATTATGTATTTCATATCAGTAATCTAGTAACCAGAGTATGAGTCAAACATTGCATATCAAACTAAAGAATCTAAGATTATGTTGTATGATGGACTATAAAAAGTGAGATCTGTAAATACATTTAAACGTTTGTCACCTTGCCTCTTAATAATGAACATTTCTGCTACAAGTCTTTTAAACATATTGGGCTCATGATGTGAAACTAAAACATGTTCCCAGTCAAACTGATGACCAGTTTCAACCTGATGTTTGGTGATCACTTTATGATTTTTTGGATTGGGTCCAAAATTAACATGATGTTCTTTAGTCCCAGTGAAAAGTAATCTACAAGTTTGGCCTACATAAAACTTATCACAGTCTAATCAAACAATTTTATATACTACATTAGTAAGCTGAAAAACATCAAGAGAATCTTTGCCTAATTTTATGAACCTTGCAACTTTAAAATAAATCCTAAAGGTTGTCTTGATATTAGGTTCACTCAAAATTCTTTCCACCTCAAACAATAACTTACCATGGAAAGGTATAGAAACAAAAAGTTTGAAATCTACATTATGACCCGGATGCACATTTAATTGTTCTGGGTTAGGTTATTTAAGTGTTCTTATTTTATCGCTAATGTGTAATCAAACAATTTTTTTTGATAATTGTTGAGTCAACAAGATTTTTAATAATAGCTGTTTTGTGCTGAATTATATGATTAGAGAAAAAATTAATTTATCTACCTGAATAAGTGTCCTTCTCTTACCAATTCGTAATAATAGTGGCATTGTCAGTTTTTATAACCTTAACATTCAAAAAAGAGAGGAAGGTGTTAGTTTCAATCACATGTGCAAATTTAAGCCTTGAGTGATAAGAAATAAACTTTAGTAGAGCATAATCTAATTGATCTTTAGGTAAAATAATAAAAGTATCATGTAAATACCTAAAATATGTGTGTATGGTAAAATCTAGATTTTTTAAAACTGTTGTCTCTAACTTCTGCATAAGAAGATCTGCTAAGACAGGCGATATGGAAGACTACTAAGAATACTGTTCATCACTAAGTCTCTTGGAATATTAGTTAAGAGAGATGACACATCTAAAGAAACCATAATATGAACAGAAGGAACTGTTCATTTAATAAATGTATTTTTAAACTTAAAAGAATACTTAACTCTTCGGAATTATTAAAGCTTGGTGAATTGATAACGAAACAACAGGTCGCAATGGACAGTTTGGTTTGTGAATTTCAGGCGAGCCATATATTTCAAGAATGTTAGCGTCATGGACTAACACGAAGTGTGGCTATTGAATAGCCGGACTGATGCTCTAACTATTTGTATTTACCAAATTATTCAATGGAGATGTCATTCCCTTCAATGTAGTCTCCATACTGATCCCTACACCGCTCCATACGAATCTTTCATTATTTGGAGCAATATTGCAGGTCCTTTTCTGAGATGTCTTTCATGAGCCGCGCTGCTTTTTCCTTCACAGCATCCACCGGTTCGAATCTGGCTGCTTTTAGGTCAGACTTGATCTTCGGAAACAGGAGAAAAATCACATGGGACCAGGTCAGGTGGGTAAAGTGGGTGCTCCAATACAATATCTTGTGCTTTGCCAAAAACCTCTAGACAGACAGTGCCTTGTGTGCTGGCGCGTTGTTCTGGTAAAGAATCCACGAGCCGTTCTTCCACATTTCAGGTCTTTTTTTTCTCACGCGTTTAAGAAAAGTTGTCAAAACCTCCCTATAGTACACCTGGTCAGCAGTCTGATCTTCGGGTACCCATTGAATGTGAACAATTCCTCGGATATAAAAAAATGTCATCATTGCTTTGAATTTCGACATGATCTTCTTTCTTTTCTTCTTTCTTTTGTCTCGGTAAACTGAGACTTTTCCAATTCATGGATTGGAGCTTATCTTTAGGGTCGTAATGAAAAACCCATGATTCGTCACAAGTTATCACATTTTTCAAAAACTTAGGATCATTTTCAATGTTCTCCAGAATGTCAGCACAAACGTTTCTTCGAGTTTCCTCCTGCTCAGAGGTGAACAATTTCAGCACAATTGTAGCACAAAGTTTTTTCATGTGTAAATTTTCATTCAAAATTTGTCTAACAGTTTCTTTATCGATGTTCACTAAGTCAGCAATTGCTTGAGCGCTCAGGCATCGAATTGTTCGAATAATTTTAATCACTTTTTCGACGTTACCGTCGGTTTTCGATGTGCGAGGACGGCCGGGACTACTCGTATATACGGCGTTCTATGTTTTCACCTAAATAACCACTGATCCTACATGAGTTTAATAATTTAAAAGTTTATATTTTAAAATCTTTCTTAGGATTATCATCTTATTTTCGATATGTTGTGACGTTATTTAATAAATTATTCGTTTCATTATTACGAGATTCTTCATTAAGAAAAACGGTAATATTACACATGCCTGCATGTTCGATTGGGAACAAGTTTTGGATTTACACCAAGAACACAATAAGTTTAAAAGACTTGTAGCAGAAATGTTGTTTATTAACACAAAAAAACAAAGGGTGAAAAGTGATTCAGATAAAAATGCTGAGGCTGATCTCGATATGCAAAAAAATTGAGATCAGCAAGGGTGAAATTAAAAATGGCTAATTTTTCGTTCAACCCTTACTGATCTTCATTTTTTTTTTGCATGCCGAGATTATCCCCAGCATTTGTAACTAAACTAATTTTTACCTTTTGCATTTTTCTGTGAAGAGGGAGGGTGACAAATGTTTAAATGTTAAAATGATTATGTTCTACTAAAATTTAATTCTTATCATACAAGGCTTAAATTTACGTATGAGATCGAAACTAATACCTCTATTCTATTCGATCTCACTTTTTATAGTCCATTATACAACATAATCTTAGATTCTTTAGTTTGATATCCAATGTTTAAGTCTTACTCTTGTTATTAGATTAATAATATTTTTATAGGTTTTAAATCGTTAGTCGATTCAATTGTTTCACTATTCAATCTTACTTCTTGGTCTGAACTATGTCATTTTACATCCGGAACATTCTTTATAAGTTTAAGACCAGAATCTCAAAACTTAAACCTCTCTTCGACTGTTGTAGTTGATGTGGAATATTTTTCCAGTGAAGAAAAGAAACTTTATTCGGTCATATGTTCAAATCAGTTTATTATGATGATGTCAATATCAAATCAACCGACGTTTCGGCACCTTCTTTGGGCCTTTATCAAGGTATAAAATAATTAAGTACTGAATATCGTAGGTGCTTAGATCTATCTATTTATCCTGTCTAATTTTGGATAAGACATTAGGCTTCTCAGAAATGGTTTGAAAATTGATAAGTAAACCAAAGGAGGTGCTGAAACGTCAGTTTATTTGGCATTGATATCATCATAATGAAATGATTTGAACGTGCGAGGATCGTTTGATGAGTTGGATAGTAAAACAAGTAAAAATTTTTTTCTGAAAAATTTGCCTTTATTTCTCAACATTTTCTCCTTCAAGGGCTACCCACTTAGTCCAGCTAGATTTCAATTTTTCCATCCCTTCAGAACAGTAAGATTTCTCGAGGTGAGCAATATATGCATTTACGGCATCGATTACTTCTTCACTGGACGAGAATTTCTTTCCACCGAGTCAGGTCTTCAAGTTGAGAAACAAAAAGAAGTCAGACGGAGCCAAGTCTGGAGAATAGGGTGGATAAGGAATCAATTCGAAGCTCAGTTCGTATATTTATGCCGTTGCGATTGCGGAGATGTGAGCCGGTGCGTTATCGTGATTAAACAGGACTTTTTTGCGCGCTAATCATGGCCGTTTTTTTCGTATTTCGGCTTTCAAAGGGTCCATCAATGATGCACAGTACATTCATGTTATAGTTTTACCCTCCTCTAAGTAATCAATGAGGATAATTCCTTAGGAATCCCAAAATACTATGGCCATCACCTTCTCAGCTGTCAAAACTGTCTTCGCCTTCTTTGGCGTACTTTCACCAGGCAGTACCCACTGCTTTGACTGCTGCTTTGTATCAGGTGTATAATGGTGGATCCAGATTCCGTCGACAGTCAAGAACGGACGCAAAAAGTCCTACGGATTCCGATTGAACCTCTCCAAACTCTGTACTGAAACGTCTTTTCGGATGCGCTTTTGATCGGGAGTCAGCAATCGCTGCATCCATCTTGCACACACCTTCTTAACCTCCAGTTTTTCGTGCAAGATGTCATAGACCAATTCAGTGAAGAATTCCTACAGCCTTAGGAATCTCATGCACCTTGATTCGGCGGTCTTCCGTAAACATATTATGAATTTTTCAACTATATCCGATGTGTTGACCTCAATTGGGCGTCCGGAGCGCGCTTCATCTTTAGTTGTGGTTCGGCCACGTTTAAATTCATTTATTTAAAAATAAACAGTTTTCAAAGAAGGAACAGACTCTCCGTGAACTTCGTCTAACTCGGCTTTGATCTGCGCAGCCATCCGATTTTTTAAATAAAAATGTTTTATCACTGCACGGAACTCTTGTTTCTCGATTTTTTCAGCTCTTAAATATTAAAAAAAAATTTTTATTGTGTTTTCTACATGTGATTCTGAAAAATGTAGAACGCTATTATAACTTAACGTTGTCATTGAGGTAATTTGAAACTAAATTATATTTAGTTAACTACAATTAAAAAGTTTGTGCACTTTCGTGTTGATACTTCAGAACTAAAAGTTTGTCGTTTTAATGCCAGTGATACGCAGCACAGCTGCCACTTCACATGCGCATTTAAATTCTACAAGTGCCGAGGATTTCGCGAATACCAGCCAAACACGTGCGGTTAGTCTGAATTTAAATTCGTGCACATATTGCGATGCTACGGGAAAAAGAAAAAATTTTTTTGCTAAACTGTTCTTGGACATGACTTTATAAATATTGTCGAATTGATTCGGAGTCTGTTTATATGATTGAGATTTTTGTAAAATAGAAATAAGAAAATAGTTTATAAAATCCGTAACTTTGTCTCCTTTTTGAAGGATCACCTTCCAAATTAATATTTTTTTATGAACATAGAATAAAATAATATTGCTTATATTAGAAATATACCAAGAGTTCGGCAAGTTCCTTAAAGGAAGGGTTTTCTAGGCTACAGGATAAAAATCTTCCAGCATATGGACCTAAAAGGCAAATTTCCACTTCATTTTCTCAGCTTCTGATCACTAATATCAAACAACAAAGAATGTAACATAGCAAATTTTATTCCTTTTCGCAATTCTATATGCCAAGAGCTTCAATTTGAGCCGCGCCAGAGGGAAATCAGACTATAAAAAAAGCTTCTCAAAAATCAAATTTCCTCATTTTTCTTATTTTTATATTTTTTATCACTGATATAAGAAAAAGAATATAACATTGCAAATTTTATTCTTTTTCGCAATTCTACATGCCAAGAGCTTTAATTTGAGACGTCCCCGAGGAAAATCAGAGTAAAAGAAAAGCTTCCAGTAGAGGGGTCTAAAAAGACAAATTTCCAAATTTCTTTCTTGTTCATAGATTTTAACCACTGATATGGAAACCACCATAATAAGTAAGCGGATGAGAAATTTGGCAGGCCTGTAATATAATAATTTATTATTCCTATTATTATTATGGTCATTATTATGTTGGCACACTTATGTTTATTACCAAAAGACAATAATATGCCCGCCAATTTCTTTATTCCTCTGATCTATCAATTTATTCTTGTTCTCAAACAAAAAAATTGTTTGATAAACTTATTCACTGAACTAATTCCTTTTATCAAGAAACACTTCTGTTTATACATTTTTTACTATTCGTACATGGCTTCATTTTTTGATTTCACAACTTTGATTACCTTTTACATGAATTAATAAAATATTGATAGTCATACACTTGCTGGAATTTTTTCACACGTATTGTTTTTGGTAGCATTCCATTCCTGTTTTGCAATATTAACAAATCCACATACAGCAATAACTTTTTCTAACAACAGTGAAATAAGACCGTAATCTACAGTCGACTTTTCCTTAAGCATTTTTTTATATTTTGGAGTCAACGGATTGGTTTTGGCTACAGTTGTGCCTGCATATTAGAAATCGTAAAATAATAAATAAAATCGATTAAAAAATGAAACATTTTCGTTATGAATCAATGTTTTTCGAATTGACTAAAATTACTTTTAGAATATGATGACACCTTTCTAAAAAAAAAAGTTTGAGTTCATTTGATATAAGCGTATAAGCTGTGCCTTGGTCTGCATTTCAAAAATCACGTTTTTAACCCTCCTTTTCTCAACGGATGCAATTGCAAATTTATTTCATCGTAATTAATATGTAAAATCGTAAAATGAAATGTGAGTGTCAGAGTTTTATAATCATAGGAATAAAATTATAGCCTGCAGACGACTTTTTGTCAAGCGCCTTCTTTTATAAAAATTCAATCATAGCGCATTCCTTCAATTTTGGATTAATGTCTTTCAAACTTACAAAATCTTTGTATTTTAGTGGGTTCTACATACCCATCAAGTTTGGTGAAGATATTTGATAAATTGACTGAGATGTTTCATTTTGAGTATTTGAAATCATTCATGTTACATATAATAATTCCCGGTAGCGACTTTTTTGCATTTCGTCCTTTATGGCAGATTTTTCTTCTCGTCTAGGCATTTAGGATCTTTTTTTACTTTTTTTAGTACTTGGCGGCGATTCGCTGCCGCGAACCTTGATGGCTGATCCACAAAGATGACCAAAAATGATATTTTTGTAACCACCATTTTGAAAATTTCAAAAATGATAATTTTCACTCTACACTACTTTTTCTGGCTTTGGTGAAAGATTGTAGACCTCGATGAACGAAAGATTTTGACGAAAACTGAGAAAGTTACTATGTGGATTTTTCATTTTTGTTCATTTTTCTTTATGAAAATTCAAAGCGAAAAATTGAAGTGATGTGGGAAGGGGTAAAAATTACGGCTATGAGAGAAAAATAATTTGAAAAGAAAGTGTCAACGATGTACTTAAAGACTTGTTCCGCTTGTCTTCTTTAAAACAATTTCTGATTAAATGCCCTATAGAAAATGAGGGGGTGAGATATATAAAATAAATATTTTCTTTTTTGATGCCTAGAGTAGGATTAAAAAATCGGCGATCCTCGACTTTGTTGAGCTATAGCTCACCAGAGAAAAAAATCTTTGTCGATTCTAATAAAGACTAATTTCTAGCATGCTTTACAACAATTTCGGAATGCAGTACAGGTATGGAAATTTTTTAATGTTCAAGTCTTGTTTATACAACACTCTTGAACGCTGATCCTCAAAAGGACAGAATGCAAATTTTTACTGTTCAAAATGAGATGTAACAAATTTCACATCAATGGTTTTCTGTTGAGAAGAGCAATTGGTATATATTACTGAACATTCTAAGCCATTAAATGGCGCGATAGCTGCATCCAACTTCAAAGTAATAACCTTAAACCAAAATGTTTTTATAAAAATATTCTTTAACATTTAAAAATTTTAGAACACGTACTTGTACTGCTTTCCGAAAATGTTGTAGAGCATACTAGAATTTTTACAAATTTTTTCATTTGTATTTGTAGCTCTGAGGTCAAGTGAAGAGCATTGAAAAATATAACGTCATTTTCTCATATTCCATTAAGTAACTGTAAACAAAAGTTTTCCACAACAATTAGTAAAACACGGTAAGATTCAGAAAACCTTACAAATATACGTAGTCTTTATTAGAATACTCTGAGATTTTTTCCCGATGAGCTATATCTCACCAAATTCGAGGGTCGCCGATTTTTGAATCCTACTTTAGTGTAGTTATTGATGAATAGATTCTCATCTGATAAAATTTCCCAACTGGAATAAATAGAAAATTATCAATTATTGAAGATTCTTAAAATGAGAACTCAGTAAATGCCGGTTGATCAATTTGATCCCGTAATTGGATCAAAATGATATGCAACGCTTTTATTGAAATATTGGATTTTTTATTTGATCAGCAAATCGCGCATCACAATGATCCGATTTTCATGATCAATTGCCTGTCATACGAACTTTTATGAGTTTTTGAGTGTCAGTTGTTATATCACAACCAAATCATGACGGTATATGCACATTGAAACTTGAGCGTTCGAAGAAATTTTCTATGCTTTTTTTAACGAACAATCATAAGGTTCGACAAAAACTTGTTGAAAATTTAATAATTATGTTAGATAGTCATTCTTTTTTGGTTAAAGATTCAACTATTTTGTAAAAAATTCGCCTTTTTGGCTTAAAAATTTAACAATTTGGTTGAAAATTATTCTGTTTTAGTTGAGAAGTCAACTACTTTCTTGAAATATTGCCTTTTTTCATTAAATCAAACTGTTTTTCATTCGATATTTAAATATTTTTTGGTTTGAAGTTTAATTACTTGCCTAAAAGTTGAACTTCTTTGTTAAAAATTCATTTTTTTAGTTAAAGATCCATCATTTTAGTTATAAATTCATTTCTTTGGTTGAAAATTGAACTACTTTGTTGCAAATTCCTCTTTCTTTTTGTTTAAAATTAATTTTTCTAACTGAAAATTGAGCTATTCCATTTCTACTTGAATATTTACCTTTTAAGTTGAAAATTCATGTACTTTGTAGATAATTCGTCTTTTTCTCAATTTTTCACTTAAATGCGCACTGAATTAATAGAACATAATAAGAAAATCCAAATATTTTTTGTTAAAAGTTAATTCTTTAATTCGCTTTCGGTGATGTCTACAATTATATTTTTGTTAAGAATTCATCTTTTTTGGTTGAAATTTCATTATTTAGCTGAAAATTCAATTATTTTGTTCAAAACTCATTCTTTTTGGTTGAAAATGAATCTGTTTTAGCTGAAAAATCAACTGTTTGGGTTAAAATTTATGAACTTCGTTGAAAATTCAACTTCTTTCGTAGAAAATTAATCTTCTTGGTTTAAATGCATCTCTCTGATTAAACTAGTTGTGAATTCGATCTTGAGTGTTTACACTTTGCTTGTATTTATTATTGTACGGTGCTCATTTTCAATGAGCACTTTGCTTCCTCATTATGACTTATTAGGGAATATATTTGCTTCCTCATAGAGGAAGTAAAAATACAAAAATACAAGTAGGTCAATCAATTCGTCTCGAAACAAAGAGTCTTTTCTGTTTTTGCATCAACTTTGAACTATGTTGATGAAAAAAGTTATACCGTAAAAAACAGATTTTTCAAATATTATAAATGACCAAAATGACCATCACTTTCTTACTAGTCAGTAGAATGCATTAATATTATAGGTCAATCGATTCGTCTAGAATCAAGAAGACTTTTCTATTTTTGCATCAACTTTGAATTATATTAATGAAAAAAGTTTTACCATAAAACTGATTTTAAAAATATTATAAATGATCATAGATTCTTTAATCTTCAATAAATATATTAATATTATAGGTCAAACGATTCGTCTCGAAACAAGGAATCTTTTTCATTCTTGCATGAACTTCGAATTATGTGAATGAAAAAAGTTTTACTATAAAAAACCTATTTTAAGAATATTACAAAGTGCTAAAAAAATTGTAATGATTATTTATAGAAATTCTTCGGTCAGTTTTCAGATATTAGTTATGAAAATGAGCCCTCCAAATAACCAATTGCTTATAATATTGTATTAGACATTTTTCGATTGAGGAACGTTTAATCAAACGAATTAAAAAATTTTCAAAATCGTTTCCATCACAAAGCTTCCTCTATGAAGAAGCAAAATTTAACTATTTTGTTAAAAATTGTCTTCTTTGTTGAAAATTATGTTTTTAACTGGAAAATCAACTATTCTAGTTGGAGATTCACTATTTGAGTTGACAATTCATCTCATTCATATATTTTGTTTGCGTGTTTTTTTTAGTGGAATATTAATTTTTTCAACTGAAAATTTAACCATTCCATTTTTTGTCACATTCGCGACATGTCACATTGCGACATTCCACCTTTGCGGCATGTCACATTTGAGGCATGTCACATTTGAGACATATCGCATTTGCAGCAAGTCACATTTGAGGCGTGTCACATTTTCGGAATGTCACATTTGAGGCATGTCACGTTTGAGGCATATCGCATTTGCGGCAAGTTACATTAGCGGCATGTCACACTTCGACGAGTCACACTTGACAATATGTCACATTTGCGGTAAGTCACATTGTGGTATGTTCCATTTGGGAAAAATTTTAAGTCATTTTAATTTTAAGTTGATTAAGTTGATAAACTCTAACGAAGTCATCTGTAACAGAAAATTGCACCAGAAGTCTTTAAAACGAGTATGTTTTCAAAAATCAGTGTGAATGGCTCATTAAAGTCAAGAATGTAACAGAAGAAAGAAGAGGGAAGAAAGGAAAGAGATCTTTGCCTCATTCTTTCTCCGTCTTTTTTATACTACTAGGGACCAAAATGATTCGAGGTCCTTTTGACCTCCTCTTTTGTGAAATTTTATAGGAAACTACGGTAATATATTTCAAACTTATTTTGTTGTTTTTGTCACTTCATCAAAATGTATATGGAGAAATTATCTTTTTCTTCTTTTGTTTTTATATTTTTTATCACGTTTCGTCCTAGGCTGACTCACTGGACTCTTCAGTAAGGCAACGTGAATCAGCACTGCCTTAGACATGTTTATAATTTAATTGACCTCGAATCAATTATATTATTATTCTGAGATTGAACCGTTCGATCTGAAATGGCGGAGAGAACTGTCAAGGCTTTCGGAGCTCCAAGGATTCAACATTCTAAGTAATTCAAAATTTATAAATTTTCAGAGAGTACAGGCCAGACCATAAAAGTCAAACCGAGCATCTGTAAAAGAATCGCTCCTTCCTTGTACTCAACTACATGTGTATACAAAATTTCTCTCGATTGTCTCCCCTTATCAATGTTTGAATCTAGATTAAAATTGAAGCTTTTAATCTGGCAACCATTCTTTTGGTAGGTACCAAGATGCCATTATATCACTTTCATGGTACATTAAAACTCTGTAAAAACTGGAAATCTCTTTTTTTACGGTATCATTTTTTGCGTGTCCTGTTTTTGAATAAGATAACTTCATTCTGTTCTTTAAAATGTAAAACAAAGGACGATGGGATCCCACCAGTGGACTCATTTTAGTACCAATTGAGACTGTTTTGTTCTGAGTAACTTTGTAATTTTAAAACGTTACTTCACTCTTTGATTTCTTTATATGTACAATCTTTCTATACTAAAATTGAAGCTTTCAAGCACTCTCGATTTAGGTGCGGAAAAATGAACTGAGTTCAATTGTATGTTCTAAATATTTATAAATAAAATTTTAAAAGAAAACACCATTCCAAAGAATCATAAATATTCTAAGTGTGCTTCCCTCTGACTACCTTTTTTGTGTGGGTAGCAAGGGTATTGCTTTCATTTCTAGAAAGTCTTTTATTTCTGCATAGTATAAGTAATACATGTACATCCTTCTGGCAACCCTACTTTTGATAGGTACCAGGATGACATTATATCACTTTTTCTGGTATATTAATAACTTTTCACTTGCAAAATTTTCATTTTGCTCTTTAAATTCATTTAAATGCACAAATTTTCTGTACTAAAATTGAAGCTTTTAAGAGCATGTCTAACTGGAGTCACGTGACCAAACTAATGCTAGATTTTAATCTTTATTTTTGGAACAATTTACTCGTTTTGTAAATAGAATATCGCTCTGAAACTTTAGGAAATGCGAAAGGAAACAGTAACTTACGTTTGTATACATCATTTGGGTGGAAATTTGTGAAAAAATTTTCTTGAAGAAATTAAAACTGGAGCAACGTCAGAATTTTTTTTTCAAACAACTTATATCCACACGAAATGCTATATCGAGTTGAAATTTTCGGAAATGACATAAAGGGCACTAAGGAACGTTTTTATGGTCCTAATTATTGCCACTTGAAAAAAAAAATTTTTTATCAAAAACTAAATTTGAAGAATAACCGACCGTGCTGTAGAAACCGTGAACAGCATCCCATTCTCACAACCGAGTATTTTTGCGGTTAGGATCGATTAGGATCCTTATTTCAGCCCGAAACCTGTCACTGTCATTGTGAACTTCGTTATGTAGGCCGCCGCACAGTTGGTAATTCTCCAAATTTAGTTTTTCATTAAAATTTTTTTTGAACTGCAAATAATTAAAACCATAAAAACGTTCCTTAGTGCAGTTTATGACATTTCCGAAAATTTCAACTCGATATCTCAAGTCGTGTGGATATAAGTTGTTTGAAAAAAAAAATTCTGACGTTGCTCCAGTTTTAATTTCTTTGAGAAATTTTTTTTACAAATTTCCACCAAAATGATGTATGCAAACGTAAGTTACTGTTTCCTTTTGCCTTTCCCAAAATTTTAGAGCGATATTTAAATTACAGAAAGAGTAAATCGTTGCCAAAATAAAAATTTAAAATCGAGCATTAATTTGCTTGCGTGACTTCTGTAAGACATGCCTTTAAGCACTCTCAATGCAGGATCGGAAAAATGAACCTTAGTTCTTAAGTAATATGTGACCAATCAAATTTTGGAAAATTAATTTGCAGATAAAAATTTTGAAAATCATTTTCTCTGAATCCAAGTATGTAAATTCATAAAAATTCAGTTATATTGTATGTCATAAATATTTATAAATACAAATTTATAAGAAAAAGACAATTGTAAGGAATGTACAAATATTGTAAGTGTATATCTCTCTGACTACCTTTTTTGTGTAGGTAGCAAGGGTATTGCTTTCATTTCTGGAAAGCCTTTTATGTCTGCATATAAATTATACATGCTTTCCGGCAACATTCGCTTTCGATACCAGGAT
>JAUMHM010093524.1:0-25721 GCA_032362435.1 Melikaiella ostensackeni
TGATTCGTGCGTACGCAGCGTTCAGTGGTGTTTAGACGCTTTTTTCACGACAAACACCAATGAGTCGTGTCATACGCGAAAATCAGAGGTGTTTGGGTTTCTCCGTGTGGCTCATCTTCTTTTAAGTTCTTAAAGAAAGAGCATGGGCAAAATCAACTTTTTTTTCATTTAATATTTTAACCACTAATTTATCCACATTTTAATCTAAGCTTTAAAAGTGTTCTTTTTGAGGTCTTTCAGAAATTCCCAGAATTCAAGAAATTCAGAAAATTCAATGAATTCTACGGGATTGATGATTCATGGAATTTTGAGTTCTTAAAAAACATGCAAAGAATTCCGGGAATTTGAAAAATGCCCCAAATTCAAGGAATTCTACAAATGCAAGAAATTCTACAAATTGAAAGAATTCTAAGTATTTCTTAATTCATGGATTTCCGAGTCCTTGAAAATAATTCAAACAATTTCCCAAGCTCAAGGAAATCCACAAATTCAAGAAATTCCACGAATTCCACAAATTCAAAGAACTTCACGAATGGGAAGAATTCCACTAATTCACAGAATTCCATGAATTTAAGGAATTCCACGAAATCAAGAAAATCCACAAATTCAAGGAAATTCATAAATGGAAAGAAATCCACAAATTCCAAGAATTCCAGAGCCTTCAAATAAATGCAAGGATTTCATAGAGTTTAGAAAGATTCCAAGAATTGAAGGAATTCCAAGAAATCAAGAAATTCCAAGAAATCACGAAATTCCAAGAATTCAATAAATTCAAAAAATTTAAGAAATCCCAAGAATTCAATGCATTCCAAAGAATTTATGATTCACGAAATTCCACTTTCATAAAAATAATGCAAAGAATTTCACAAATTAAAGAAATTCCAAGTAATTTCAAGGAATTCATGTTTCATGAAATTTTAAATCGTTTAAAATAATGCAAGGAGTTCCACGAATTCAAACTATGAATTCTAAGAATTTAAGGAATTTACGATTTATGTAGTTCCGAGTCCTTCAAAATAATGCAAGAAATTCCACAAATTCAGGGATTCCATGATTCATGGAATTTCAAGTTCTTAAAAATAATGCAAGGAATTTCAGAAATTCATGGAATTTCACAAATTCAAGGAAGTTCATAAATCCAAGGAATTCCACAAATTCCAGGAATTTCATGCACTATTTTTTTTTTTATCATTTTAAATTTGCATTCCTATCGCATTCATTATAATATTATACTAAACTTTTCAGTATAATTATTTGCGATAATTCAAATTTAACGAGACGCAGATGCTTGAATTAGCATTGCATTTCAATATACTCAGGAAGGGGTATTAAATCTTGAAAGGGTGATAAAAAAGTTTTTAAAGGGGATAATGCAAAAGAATATCGAGTTTAGCACTATAGTTTTGTGTTGAGTGGATAAAATTTGTTCAAAAAGCTTTTATAAGCAGTGATAAAGAATTTTACGATGAAAAGTCTTTTTATTAATACAAGAACGTGTGAATCTCCTTCACATAATCAAAATGTTTTTAGAGTATATTTAGATCATTCTAAATATATTAAATTAAAGGAATTCCACAAACTCAACGAATTCCACGACTCCAAGGAATTCCGAGAATTCAAGGAATTCAAAGGAACTCTACGAATCCAAGGAATTTCAGGTCCTTGAAAATAATGCAAGGAATTCAACGATTTCCATGGATTTAAAGAATTAAACAGTTGAGTTCCAAGTCCTTGAAGAATGCAAGCAATTCAAAGAATTCCAAACCCTTAAAATTAATGCGAGGGATTCAGGGAATCCAAGGAATTCCACAAACTGAAGAAATTCTAAAAATTCGAGGAATTCTGTAAATTCAAGGAATTCCACGAATCCTACGAATTCAACGAATTTATGGAATTCGTAAAATTGAGGGAATTCTAGGTCCTTAGGAAACACAAGGGATTCAGGGAATTCGAAAAGTTTCACAACTTAAAGGAATTTAAATAATTAAACGAATTTAAGGAATTCCACGAATTTAAATGATTTCACAAATTTACAAGATCCCAAGAATTCAAGGAATTTCAAGTCCCTGAAATAATGAATAACAAATATATAAAAAATTTTCAACACTGAAAATCAAAAATTTGAAAATAAAAATATTTTTAAAATTAATGTGAATAAATGGATCATGAATTAACGAGTAATTCGATTGAAAATGTAATTCTTGCTTTTCATGAAATTTAAAACGAGAATTACTCTGAAATTCTAAAATTATCATGCTGAAACGATAAATGCAAATTTCACATTTCCACATGCATTCATAAAGCATACTGTGTGGTTTTGATAACAGAATCATTATCCATGGAAATTTCATTCTCTTGCAGGTTTCCTTGCTGAAATTTTGCCGTAACTCAGATCAATAAGCACTAATTACTCGTTATTTATTTAATAATAAGTATGTAATTCAATTATTATTTATCAAATAACATATACTTCAAAATAATTTCACGAATTCAAGGAATTTCACCAATTCACGGAATTTAAAGTCCTCAAAAATAAGCAAGGAATTCTTGAAATTCCATGAATTTAGGGAATTTTAAGAACTCAATGAATTCCAAGAATTCAAAGAAAACCACGTATTCAAAGAAATCCACGAATTCATCCAATTCAAGGTATTTGAGAAGTTCAATGAATTCAAGGAATTCCACGAAGTTAAAATAATAAAAGGAATTCAGGAAGTTCGAAAGAATTCAAGGAATTCAGAGAATATAAAAAAATTCAAGGAATTGAAAGGTGTTAAAAGAATTATTATCTAGAGAAATTTCATTCCCTCGCAAATGACCTTCCAGAAACTTTGCCGTGGTCCCGATCAATAAGCACTAAGTTCTCGTTAATTATTTAATAATTAATTTCAATCACGATTTGATAAATAACAGTGAACTTTTGATAATTTATTATCAATTAATATTATTATAATAGTCTCAAGTTAAAAATATATTATTGATCTATTATTAAAGAACCTGGTTAATTCGTTTTGAATATTCTTTGAAATAAGATTAAACGACAAGATTAATTGCAAATTATGTTTTCATTATCATAATTAATTTACGTTTCCCTCTTCGATCGTCGAAAATTCTCGATATGCTCTAAATTATAATTAACTCGGTAGAATTACGTCAAAATTATCATTCCCATATGATTTTGTACCACATTATTCTTAATTTTAATTTAAAATTCTAACTTAAAATTAGTATTGTCCTTTTTTTCAAAACCGGTTATAAATATTTCATATAAGTTTTTATAAATTACTAAATGTACTACTTTACCAAAGTAAAAATTTCAATTTATAAATTGAGTTCAAAAGTTTCAAACAATGAACTCTACTTTGTACTTTTTTTCGAGGAAGAAAATTAGAACAGACATAAAAAAATTCATAGAATAATGAACAATATGTAATAACTTGAATTTTCTTCTTTCTAGTATAAAATCCAAGGGATCTGCGAATTATATTTGCACAAATTGAATTAATTATTAAACCCATTCGTTTTTTTTTGTTATAAGATACCTAAAAACTGACTGTAAAGAAATTCCATAAGTTTATTTCGAATCCCAAGTCCTTAAAAGTAATACAATGAATTCAAGGAATTCAACGGTACAATAAATAAAAATCGTCATCATAGCTTGTCTAAAAAAAATGCATAATTTTGAAAATTATCTAACTTTTTGAATTTTGATCTCTAATTTTGAAAAAACATTGCGTTGGATTCATTTCTAAATATATTTGATCTTAAAATTTCCATTGAAACTTCTTGTTATGTTAGAAAAATGATCTCTGGTATTTTTTGAGCATTTTGAAAATCCAATAACTGATTTTTTAATTTTTCATCGAATTTAAAAGAGCGTCAGTAAAAAATTTAGTCTTTTTTTTATCTGCCAGAATCTTTGACAAAACTTTTTGAAGCTCTCCTCTGCCGATAATTGAAATTTAAAAATTGAAACTTTGAATACAAAAAAAAACTGTAGTTTATAAACTATAAATTAAAGCATTAAAGGCAGAACTTTTTCAAATTTTGAGCATTCAAGATGACATACTGAAACACTTAAATTTTACTATTATAATTTATTATTAAGTGAAAGCTTTCTAAATTGAATAAGTGTTAATCTAAGGGCTTCAAAACGAGACACTGTTTTAAAATTAGGATTGTGAGTTTGTGACAATCATCGTTGAAATTGCCTTTAATTTTTTATTATTTCATTATTTAATTTTAAACTATTACAGTTTAAAACCATAAAATTCAAATCTCTCAGTCCTAAAGTCACTTAACTTTTTTTACAGAGTCAAATATTGTTAAATTTAAGCACTTACGTTTTTATAATCTTCAATACAAAATTGTTCTAGGTATTTGAAGAACTCACATTTAAAATTTGATAAATTAGAAATTGTTGAATTTTGAACGTTTAATTTGAATTGGATTGAAATGTTATCAAAAACGATTTTAAACCACATTTAAAACCAAAATGAAATCTTATGCACATTATAAATATCACACTGTTGATTCGATGAGAAATAAACATTTCTTTGTTTTGCGCGAATATCGGGATATCATCGCCAACATCAATATTACAACCGTATCGTGTCTGGATCGATTTTGTTATCACAAATGAAAAATAAAATTAAAATCATTAATAGGTTTCACTTCGGCTTTTTAAAAACACGTTTAAGCGTGAAGCATACGAAAACTGTATAATTTTGGAATTTCTCACGAACCCGGTAAGAATAAGGCTTGAATAGAGAAAAATTTCAGATTTTAACGAAAAAGTGAACATTCTATTCTTTTAACACCTAATTCTTTCAATTTGAATTAATTTGCATTGAAATTTATAAACTCATATTCCATCGAAATGATACAAAATAATATTTTCTGTAAATTGCTAAACCCTACCGATACAACCTCACTGGAAATTCACTAAATACTCTCAGACTTAATCAAGCTTCTAAAATTTCTATCTACAAGTACTCAGGTAGCACTTTTGAAACATCCAAGTAGCCTTTATAAATTTTCGGAAGGCTCATGAACTTGGTTTTCTAAATATAATCGAAATTTCCCTGAATAGCAAGGAACTACAGAGGCTACCTTGAAAGAGTAGGCCCAACTCGGTATCTGGCTAACGAACCAGGCAGAATGGATTCTTGTAGTAAGGTTGCGGTGCAGTGGCCAAACATAAGAGTTTCAAACACAATTTTTTTTTACAGTTTGAAGGTTCGACTGCCATAAATTAAGTCGTAAAAAAGGACCCAAATATCTGAGACGTTTTCTATAGAACATACCATTCAAATAATACCTTGAATTTGACTGAAATCGACCCGAACTGGCCTGACATTTTTGCCTGAGATATTCCTGAGATTTCGTTTCATCAGAGGAGGAAATTAAATGCCTACACTTAAAACATATCCTATTTTGAGGGATGCAAAAAAATTGAATAAAGATATTTTCTGGAGGAACTAGAGGAAATTAGATAAATATTAAATATATCCTGCTTTATGAGTTTATGGAGTTAAACAAACTATGAGTTTCTTTTGTGGATTAAAGCTGGGTGGAAAAATGTTCAGTTTTTACATTAAAACCTGAAATTCTGTAATTCTTTTCGATGCAAGCCTTCCTACCAGGAAGTGATTATCGGTTTCCGTACGAAGCGTTGCGTCAGGTGCTCCGAAATTGCTAATACTTATGAAACATGAAACGTATCTTCGAACGAGCCTTAGAACCTTTTTATTGCGGAGTCATCGACCTCCCATTTTTTTAGTAAACTGGTAATATCAATTGGTTTTACGGTTATCTTAACTGTGGATATCATTGTAACTTTAACTAAAAAAACTAATAATTTGAACAAGAATATTTTGTAAAATCAACCTGATTTTAAAATTTAGTTTAAGCACAAATGTGCTCAACATAACTACTGTCAAATAGTAAACTTAAGTAAGGTAAATGATTATTTTAAAAGTGTTGATATCCTCCTTAATGGATGAGCGTCTCGTGATTCGTTAATACATGAAATTAGAATTTTAACGATTTTCTCAACAAAAGTGAGGTTATGGTTCAACCACTGTTCACAGCGTTTTCCAACTTCATCTGGATACCAGCTGTATTATACTTAATTATCATTTTGATGATTCACAAAAACTATAAATAATATTCATGAGATGCAATAAACCACTATGCCGAGCTAAGAAAGAACGAAACGAAGCGGCGTGCAGAGGGGCAAATAAAAATTCTTTGGACAAATTGATATTCAGAAATTTTAAAATATATTGAATTTGTTATAAGCAAATAAGTGAGTGAAAATGGATTCATGAGGATTGGCAGTGATTCGTCAATTGATTTGCACTAATTTTGAACAATTCATAGACGAAAACCATTTTTTGATTGAATTCATGAAGTATAATAAATAAATTTATATTTTATAAACAAAATTTACAAACAATTATCCATAGCAGGTAGTTATGTTGAAAGAAATGAAGTTTTTTCTATTGAAACGGCCAAAAATTATACGAAAATGTCACAAAATTATCATATTTATTCATCCAATAACAACTGATGATTGTTTAAACAAATTTATTTAACAAATGCACTGTCTGGCTATTTTTAGAAGTAAAAACTTGGTTTTTTCAACGTATCGAAGTGTAAATAACTAATTTCTAAACTTTTAGAGAGCTCATATGGCAATCAACAATTCTAATTGTTAACACCAACTATTTAAACAAACTTTCATCGTATTAATTAATTGCTTGAGCAAAATTGATTAACAAATGCATTTGACGGCTATTTCTAAAGGTAAAAACTTACTTTTTTCATCGAACCCAACTGTTAATAACTAATTATAAAACTTTTTTAAATTAATTTTTTAAAAATTAATTGCTTGAGCAAAATTGATCAACAAATGCATTTTACGGCTATTTCTAAAGGTAAAAACTTAGTTTTTTCATCGTACCCAACTGTTAATAACTCATTTTAAAACTTTTTTCAGAAACCTCGATAACGATCCACTATTGTTATTGTTATTAATAATTTTATAGACAAATTTTTGTCCTTTAACATATTTGTGAACAAAAAATTCCGTGTTTCTTAGGAATATTTAAAATTAACGTAACCGTCAATCACTGACGCTAACTTCACAGCCAAAATCGGCACTCACTTATTCTGAGTCCCCGCCTTCACGTATTTCTTCCTAAAAAAATGAATTGCGGCACCACATGGCACTAACTTCACAGCGTTTATTTTCGCGTTCACGATGACTTTGTTTTCATTTGCGATCACTTTGGAATAGTATTTCTTACTGTAATTTCACGATTTCGCTTTCTGTATTTCTCGTACTATTACTTGTTCACGTACTCTTAGGAGGACCAAAATATCTTATGTTTATTTTCTTGTGTTTTGGTTTGCTTTATTTGTTCCGAGCATAGTCCTTCTTACCAACTGTTCTTTATAGATTAGTTTCTTTTACTGGATGTACCATTGAGGGCAATTCTCACGTTACTTAAAATTTTTTAGGATTAATACGTTTTGTAATAAAACATAGATTCTCTCGAAATTTCAAATATGGAATTGAGCAATATGCTTATACATTCTACTTCTAAGACGGTTGAAGTTTTACTGAGTTATATTCAGGAAAGGCATAAACCTTCTGACTGTTTCAAAGAGATTATTGGCGTTGACATTACTCGCTTTTTTATGCCAGCGTTTTCCAGAAAATGGAAGCTATCTTTTGCAGGTTAAGAAAAACGAGGAGGAAGGCTTCTTGAGCAAAATAAAACCTGGTTAGAATCAAACTTTCTAGCATCCAAAGAGGCCTTCTCCTCACATATTCAAAAAACCAAAAGCTTCGAAGAATGCTCTGACAAAACCAAGAAAAGGAGAATTGAGGCAATTAAACAGTCAGTTTCTGGAGACAAATTTGATTTGTTTCCTAATTCACAGACTTTGTACAACAAGATTGCGATTGAAACTATTAAAAAGGGAATCGAAAATGACACGATGAATGTTGAATCAGCAGTCGAAAGTCAAAAGGCAATTCCATTCACTAGTAACGAGGCTCTTGCACTTTTTGTTGACTTAAAATAGACAAAACATAAGTACGAACTGTTAAAGAATTTCTTAAAAGACAAAGACGCAGATATCCTCCCTCCTTACACATAGGTTTCGAACGCAAAAGCCAATTGTTATCCACCAAGTACTGCAATACAGATTACTGAAACAGGAGCCACAATTCGATTGCAAGATCTTTTAGATCATATTACTGCAAGACTGTTAAAAGTTTGAGACGTGAAACCTAAAAATGTGAAGCATTTAAAATTGATATCAAAATATGGTGGCGATGACACGTCCGGGCTTAACCCTTACAAAGCAACTGTTCGAAGATTCTGAAAATTTTGATGAAAGTCTCTTCTTGATGTCTTTGGTTCTTCTTCGTTTTGAATGTTTGACAGATCCATCATCGCCAGTAATTTGGGAAAATCCTCGAACTTGTTCGCCAAAAAATTGTGTGCCAATAATGTTTGAGTATGCTAAAGAAACGAAATCAAACATTTTACTTGAATTTGGCAATATTGACAAGCAAATGGAAAGTCTGAAACCAAGCAAAGTCGAAATTGATGGTTTTGTTTATTTTGTAGAGCGCGAACTAATTGCCACAATGCTTGATGGCAGAGTACGCCTACATCTCACTGGAACATCATCTGCCGCGAATTGTACTATCTGTCATGCAAAACCGAGATGAATAATTTAACGCAAGTCCTGAAAAGAGAAGAAAATAAAGAGGCCTTTAAGTTTGGATTACAAGTCTTGCATTTAAGGATTAGGCTAATAGAATGCATACTGAACATTAGCTATCGGTTGCCAATTAAAACCTGGGCATGTAAGACAGACGTGGACAAAGAAGTTCGCGATATCAGGAAGGAACTTATAAAAAGAGAAATCCGTCAACCGCTCGGCCTAATTGTGGACACCCCAAAACAACGTGCTGGCTCTTCCAATCATGGAAATACAGACAGAAACTTCTTCGTAAATTATGAGACGATTTTTAAAATTACTGGCTTCGATGTAGAACCTTAAAAAATCTTTTACCTACTATTACAAGTTTTAGCATCTGGTAAAGCCATCGGTACAAACAAGTTTCGCGAACATTATTTAAAAACAGCAGCCTTGTATGCACAAAAATACAGTTGGTACTTCATGCCTGCATTAATGCATAGAGTTCTAATTCATGGTTCCAAGATAATCAACTCCCTCGGTGTCCCGATCGGCCAATCATCAGAAGAGGCACAGGAAGCTAAGAATAAAAAATTTGAAAGATGCAGGGAAAACAATACCAGGAAAAGCAGTCGATTGACATATATACTGATTTACTGCATGACCTCTCATTCTCCGCTGATCTTCACATAACTAGTTTCAGAACAGATTATGTAAAGGCAGAAAGACCATTGCTTCCAGAAGCTGCAGCAAGGCTTCTAGAAATTATTTAGTGTACAACGTGTCTGTCCAGCAGTATCAAATCTAATCATTTGTTTTACAAATCATCGTTTTTTATCAAATGATAGCAAGGAGTTATTTCTAAGTAATTGTCTATATATTTCACAAGAAAAACGGAAGCTTTTGCTTACAAATGTACGAGAGGACAAAAAGTCGTCTATAAAATTGTTAATGACATTAGCAATAGTGGATCGTTATTGACTTTTATGAAAAAAAGGTTAAAAATAAGTAATTAACAGTTGTTTATGTCGAAAAAAACCAAGTTTTTACCTTTGAAAATAGCCAAAGAGCGCATTTTTTGATTTATTTTGTTTAAACAATTATCAATTGTTATCGTCTGATAGCACAGAGCGAAAACTGAATAATAGTCTGCTAATACCCTAAAGAAACGCAATTTAAAGAAAAAATGCCTAAGATGTTGGAAATTTGTTTAAACAATTGTTGCTAACAATTTTCATTGTATCATATAAGCCCTCTTAAAGTTTGGAAATTGGTTATTTACACTTAACTACGTTGAAAGAACCAAGTTTTTACCTTATAAAATCGCCAGACAGTGAATTTGTTAATTAAATTTGTTTAAATAATCATCGATTGTTATTGGATGAATGAATCTGACAATTTTGTGACATTTTCGTAAAATTTTTGGCCGATTTAATGGAAAAAGCTTGATTTATTTCAACATAACTACCTGCTATGAATAATTGTTTATAAAATTTGTTTATGAAATAACAATTCATTGATTATATTTTATGAATTCATTAAAAAACGGTTTTTCTCTATAAATTGTTCAAATTTAGTGCAAATCAATTCATGAATCACTGCCAATCCCCATGAATCCATTTTTACTCGCTTATATGTTTATAACAAGTTCAATAAATTTTTGAACAACTTCTAAGATCATTCGCCCTATACCTAAGGTTAGGAACCCGAGTTCTCTAAATGATTATAGGCCTCTCTCTCTCTATAACGTGCGTCCTCTGAGGTCGTTGAGAAAATCATATCTTCACAATTAGCTGAATATCTTGAATCTAACAATCTGTACGATACATGCCAAATGGGATTGAGGCAAGGCTACAACACCCACACTGCTCAATTAAAAATCACCAATGATATAAAGTATGCCATTGACTCACGGTTGATTACCATTTTAGTTCTTTTTGACGTCAGCAAAGCTTTCGATATGGTGGATCATGGCATTCACCTTAGTAGGCTCAGGGAGATTGGATGCTCCAATAGAGTTGTACGAGTAGCAGTGTTTTCTGCTTACCTTCTAGATAGGCAACAAGCAGTATTCAATCCTGACAAAAATATTTTATCCAATTGGCTTCCGGTTACTTCTGGAGCCCCTCAGGGATCTATTTGGGGCCTATCTTGTTTATAATATACGACATTGATTTGCAGCTTTTCCTTAAGCTCGTTAAATACATCTTCTATGCTGACAACCTACAAATATATATTCACTGTGCTCCTTTTGAAATATCTTTGGCGATCAGGACTATAAATCAAACGATTGATCTTCCCTCTACACGAGCTACAACTAACAAACTATCAATTAATGTTTCAAAGACGAAGGACATGATTCTCGGTAGTCCTGTTGATCTTAGTAGCATCGACACCTTAGCTTCACCTCCGCTAATTTTAAATTGTTCTATCATCCAATACACTAACTCTGCTGGCAATTCGAGTGTCATTATCAATCCCTCGCTTAAGTGTCAGGAATATATCTGTCATATAGTCAATAAAATTCATAGAACGTTGTATCCTCACAAAATGAACAGGAAAATCTTAGATATATCTTAGACATGTCCCTTGAACTCAATGTCAAACTACAGAAAGCACTGAATGCATGTGTGCAATTTATCTACGACCTGCCAAGATACAGATCCATATCACCGCATATCAACGAGCTCAATTGATTTTTTTCAAATATTATACCATTAAGCCAAATCCCTTTCGAAGTCAGCGGAACTCGTTCGGTTCTAGCCTCGTTATGCTACCGGGGATCAAGAAATTTATATGGTAAGAGCCAGTAAAGGACGTGTACGAGAAGAGATAGGTTTTAGATGAATCTAGAAGTCGCGTGTTGTTCATCCAAACGACACACTCGACCCACAACACCGCTCTGACACAGGTCGCTGATCAGTCTCTCTAGCAATCACCCCAGGTGAAGAGCTTCACAAAGCCATTACACTAATCCACTAAGAAAATTTCTTCACGCAAGCCCATTAGTGTCCAAAATCTTTCGTTTCGGCTATCACTCTTCTTCTTATAAACAATTGCCCTCCATACATCCCTATCCTTGCAAACATTTTTTGCTTCCGTGACATCTATACATCGTTTCATGCACGCTCTCGTGTTTCTGCGACCCCTTATATCGCTTCGCTTCAGAGTCTCATTCACACATTCCAACCATTCTTCCTTCGGTTTACCTTTGGGTAAGCTGCCACTCACTTCACCTAAATACACTTGATTCGTTAAACGTTCTTGATTCATTATCTCAACATGACCAAATAATCTCAGTGAATTCCTCTCACACTTGTCAAACAACGCTTCTTCTACTACTAAATATTTTGCCCACGGTACTTAGTGAGCTAATTGATCTATAATTAGTACAGTCACCTTTATCACCCTCTCCCTTGTAGAGTGGGATGGTAATTGCCTTTCTCCAATCATTTGGAACTTCACCGTTCACAGCACACATTTTCATAAATTCGCTCAGCCACAAAAAAAATATCCGCTACCGCTTTTAAGCATTTCAGCGGTGGTACCATCCACATCAGCAGCCTTGCAATTCTTTTCTTTCTTAGTCACGGATATAATGTCGTTGATATCGATTCTTCTTCCGCTACCTACGGCGAGAATGTTTTACGTATCCTCTTCAGTGCCACGATTGTTATGCTCCATAGATTGTCCTCCATACAATTTCTTGATAAAATCATTCATACAGTCTTTCACTTTGCCTGAATCCCTTATGATTTCACAATCAGCATGCATCGAGTATGCTTGCTTTTACTCGTTGACAGCCACGCGGATTTCATCATTCCACCAAGCATCTCCAGCCTTTCTTTCTACAGCCGCAGTACAGCAAACTTCAGATGCGCTCTTGAAGATGTTATTCCGTAGTATTATCCATATACCCTGTACATTTTAATTACCTAATTCCGTCTTCCAGTCTTCTTTATGATGCCCTAAATATTGATGCAGCTTTTCACGATATACCACTTGTACTTCTGGTTTCTGCGAGTTCTCTATTCTAACTCGTGTCTGCTTCAACTTATTAGTAATTCTCCTCTCCACCCTAGACCTAGGTTCATTTTATAAGCTAAGAAGTGATCCGTTTCTCATTCAGAACCTCTCATAACCCTTGTACCCCATACAAGCCCTCCTAATCCCTCATCCGTTACAACGAAGTCAATCATTATGTGGCTTTCGCGTCTGCACCAAGTATACATGTGAATCATTTAATGTCTTAACCAAGTATTTGTAGTGGTAATGCCTTTTTCTAAGCATAAGCTAATCAATTTATCCCCGTTACCGTTCGTTTCCGGGTCTCCGAAATGACCCAGTACCCTGTCGGTACCTTTGCGTTGCACACCAACCCAGCCATTCATAATATCCGAGTAAAATTATTCTTTCGCCAGGATCGCAAGTACCCAAAATATTATTTAACGAGTCCCAGAAAATATATTTTACATCCCTACTGTCATTATCAACTGCAGCGTAGCACGCTGTAATAAATAGCCTTCTGATTTCCACTTTCATTCTAACCCACAGTAATCTACATATGAGATACACATTCATACGAGTACTTTTTGATATGTTGTTTTGCTCTCTCATTCATAATCAAACCGACTCCTTGGCTACTTTATGATTCATTATCTACTCCTGACCAAAGTTTGAGTCGGTTCTCTATCTTTCTCGAAAAAAAAAATTGAAAGCACAACCCACTCAACAGCATCAATAATTGAAAGGCACATATCGTGTCCTATTTGTCGGAAGGACGACGTCTTAACCGAAGCAAGCTTACAGTGCTCTATTTGGAAATCGGTTTAATTTGCAGCAGTCCAGCAACCATTCCTGGATGCGCCGCACTCAATTTGAGAGTGAAAAGGGTAAAAAAGTAAAAAGCTTAAGAGTAAAACATCGATGGAAATATTTTATGGCTATCAACCTTTTTTGTATAGTATTCTTAGCTCTGGCAATCCTCTGTTCCTTCGTGACTCATTTCAACATGTAGACAGTGTTCGGAGTCGCACTACCAGGAAAGAAGGAGACTTACTATACATTCTCATAAGTATAACTTCGGTTTATTTCAATTCTTTCTCTGTCTCTTCAGCTAACTTCTGAAATTCTCTGCCTACTAATAAAAGATCCGCGGACTGCCTAGCGACATTCAAAACCAGAATTTTTTGCCATCTATTGTCCGAACAAACGTCACTTATTTAGATTGGTTTAGATTCAGTGTTGACCCATATTTTTCGTAATTCTTTTGTTATTATTGTATTAACCTCTTTATTATTTAAGGCGTTCGTTGATATTTTCTACCTAGAAGAAGCAAATATCGCACTCAGAAATGCAGAACCAAGGGTGCGCCGCTTAGCCCTAGTTCACGGTGGATCTAGTTATTTTTATTTTACTGTAATCTAATTTTATTGTACATAATTAATTTATCCTCATTATTGCACGTAATTTTTTTGCTTAGGGGACACAACCTCTTATCTAATTTAATCTAATTTATTTCTAACCTAAACTCATAATATATCAAATTTTTGGTTCGTTAAACTACAATACAAGGGCGACTTTACTAGTTTCAAATAATTAACTCTACCTTCAAGCGCAGTTATCTCTATTAGAAAGGTAATGAAGTGATCTAGTAAAAATTTAACCCATGCAATATAGTTATTTTTTGAAACCACATTCTCTCAATGAAGTGTGTATAAGGACATGAAGTCATGAGGTATGAAAGTCTATATTCTGACAAACTTGACTTGGAAGAATAGTTCTGATCTTGATTAAAGATTTTTAGATAAAAATTCGTAGTACAGAACAGCAAAATAACTAGCTAACCTGCTATTCTCGATGAGCACGACCTACAGAGGCGCTGTAATCGCAGCCATATGATCGGGTCACGTGGTCTGAAAACAGTCTCGTTTCACATATTTACTATAGTAGTATGTTTATTTTTCAAAGTAGTAATAGCAATGTATATACAAACGTCAATAAACAGGCATTATTCATTTCAAAAATGAGTATTAAATAACCAGAAGCTACATTTTTCTTCGATAGGAGAGATAGTACTTTCGAAATTTCGCACTTCATTTCTAAGGTCTGAGATTACGTTGCTCAAATTTATCGTGAAAATCCACTTTTTTACGTCTCACGGCGTATATCCTTTTGCGAAATATAAATCTAATGATATGAAAAATTATTTGATGCCTAAACGATTATTCAATATATTCTTATTTCTTCAAAATATCAATTTGTCCAGAATTACCACACTGTCGGTCAGTGAGGGACATTGTCTCGGTCACGCCGGTCAGGTCCCATCACTATCCAAGCCTCAATGCATTCTACGTGACAAAGTTTTTGGGCGACTTGGGTACGAAGTACCGGTACACGACCGCCGGGGGCACCAAATATGCCACAACACAAGCAAGCTTTCATGTCAATGATGAGCACACATTCACATGCACGATGAATTTGCACGACGCGTGCTTGACGGAAGTGAGAACTGGCTAAAAACGCAAAAAAAAATCATATAAAATCAGTTAAAATTGATGGTCAGAAGATTCATGCGAAGTAAGTATTAATGTTTTTGTAAATAGAAATTAATTTTGACTTTAAGAAATGAATAGTCCTGATTTTTTTTGTTCTTAACCTCAATTCCTAATTTCAGTTTCAATAATGAAAACTGTAATTGTGTAGTTAAATATTTTATGAATGGAAAAAAATCATGTTCTCAGATAAATATGGGTAGAACGTGCGTAATTCTTTCTTGCCGATCCAGGGGAGGTCCTTTTTCCATTTTCCGAATCCCGATATGTAAAAGGATCGATTTATACTGTGGCTTCCGGCGTGCGGGAATCATTTTATTTTTAAAATACCTTTAAAAAAATTATAAATTAAAACTAGTTGCAAAAATCATTCTGAAATAAAATGTTTTATTCGGAAGAGACTATCACGCTTGCCGGTAAATAACAATGAAACACAAACATACCGTGCTTATCACTGACAAGATGTTTTTGGTAGTGTGGCAGATGTGGTGCCGCCGGCGGTCGTGTACCGGTACTTCGTAGCCAAAACTTTGTAACAGGCAAATGCATTGAGGCTTGCAGGGGCCTAGTGTAGCGTGCGCAAAGTGCCCGATTGTCAAATATTATGGCAGAATTTATTCGCGCGCACTTCGCATTCAGTTGTTTCAAAAAATAGTATGTGTGACAAGTGCGCGTAGGTGATTCAAGACTAGTGCTAGTAACTCCAAACATGTACTCGGATAGTCGCGCCCCCGGGTACCCGGTTCGTGACGGGTGATACCCCATAACCAAAAAAAGAAACAAATGATACGAGTAAAAATTGAGCGTCATTTTTTTATACTTATTGATTTTGTTCATACTGCTAATTTTTCAGTGTCGATAACACTCACGGATACCCGTGTACCCGGGTATCACCCGATTACCCGGGTACTCGGGTACCCGAAATTTTGTTCATTACTCCGGTACCTGCCCTGGCACCCGGGTATTCGTGTATCGGCAAAATGCCTATAACTACTCAAGACCCATGTAATATAGTTATTTTTTGAAAACCCTATTTTTTCAGTGTACTTTTGTTACATCCATATTCCAAAAATGATTCGAGTAATCTGTAAAAAAAGTAATTTCACGTTAAGAAAATTTTATTTGGAAGTCCAAGTTTTTTTTTATTTAGTGGTTAGGCTTTCTCTGCTTAAAATTTTGTAGTCATGCAATATGAAATATCCATACGTATTCCAACATAAATTCGCAAAACACAAGTTGAAAATCAGCTCAGTAAAAATAAGGTAATCAGTACCAAATCACGCGAAGACACTGTCATGCTCATCACGCTTGTCGATAATCGAAGCTCCAACTCCAACACAAGATGCTTACGCTTAAGATTTCAAGTTTGACGTTTAACATCTCAGATTATAAGTTTCCTGTCATTATTCGATAATATCTCGGATCTTAAATATTAACATCACAAATTATAAAAGCTCTCAATATTTTCTGTTTTTATTCGATAACATCTCGGATTTTAAATACTCACAACTCAGATTAATAACATTAGAATTGTCTGCAATTACACAGAAAAAAGCTAGGCTTATTTTGAGCCAAATATTCGGATTTTTTGAGACACAGCAAAATCTAGCCCAAAAGGTTTTAAATTGAGACTTTACAAAAACGTTTCAAATGAAGTCTGCTTATTGCACTTTACTTGAAACCTCAAAATATGATTATCAACCATAACGTCAAAAACAAATGGCAACTTACATTGCAATCTGAATTTAAAACTTTTTCGAAAATTTATTACTCAAAATGAGACCTTCAAAACTAGAGACGCAGCAATTATAAATCCAGCTTTTTTCTACGTAGCCAGTAACATCTCGCATATTAAACAAAAATTAATGATGTGCGATAATATCTAGACATTATGTGGTAATATCCATATTTTTAATATATATTTCTTAATATCCAGTTTTCTCCGTGTATGAGAGAGGATTATCAGAAGTGGTATAGAGGCAAGGGGTGTCTAAGGGGTAAAGTTATGACGAAAGATGTGTGTACAAGGATGTGAGGATCTGAGTTGGAATACGACAAGGGTGGATGGCAGGGTGGCAGGGAGCAACATGTGGCCATTTGGCCAAGGGTCGATACCACAGCGAATCCCAACTAAGTAGCACGTTTTACTTCTCCTGGTCACGATCAACCCCACCTGCTATCTGCTGTATGTGACCTGCTTGCCCGGGTCACAAGCATTAGCTACATCGCCATCGCCCTTTTAGTTCACGTCGCATCGACCAACCCCAGGACACCTCCCCTAATACCTAACCCCCACCCCCAACCACCTCCAACAAGCCCAACAGAAACAAGATTCTTCGACCTGCCGACAATTACTATCGATCCAAACCTAACCTGGATCCAATCATTTCTTAAGTCCTCACAAGAAAATCTATAGCGTATATCAAGTTTATCTGAAATATTTAATTGATGATTCAGGACATCTAGTTCATGCGAAGCGCATAATCGCATAATGTCTCAAAATTAAGTATAATTCCGAACTTCATGTTATATAAAGTTTCCATGCCAAATATATTCAATTTAACGTCGCATTAAAACGCAGAGGGGAAAAGCGGGTAGTGCGGCGCGCATAACATATACTAATCGATAGAAAGAAAAATATAATAGAAAATGTAATGGCGAAATATATAACACATCGATAATTCTTCGCTTTGTTTTATTCATAGGAAAAATTGAATCTATATCAATTAAAATACTCAATATTTAAGTCATCCAAAAAAAGTATAAGTGCGTAAATTTACCCTGCCTGTTGGGTCATGTGGCGGGCACTATTAATTTGGTCTGTTTGCAAATTAAAAATAATTTCTTAACAATCGAACGCACAATTTCAGTAAAATTAGATATCTATAATCATTTGCAGTTTTTATGAAAAATTGGACTTTATATTTTATCAGTGATCAGCATCTAAAACTGTGAGCATATAGTATTCAACATTTCGGTATTTTACCATTCAAATGGCCGTCCGCGCCGCATTACCTGCTTGTGCATAATATTGAAATTAGACTTTTTTTTGCAGATGTTAACTAACTTTAACTATTTGTGACACATGACATCCTTCGGGAAAGTCAGAAGATCAGTATTCACCGACTTCAAATACATTTGGAGCGAAATACTACAAGCTTCAATGATTTTTTTGCAACTGTCATAATAGATGAGATACACCCAAAACGAACTTTTCATCTTAACTATCAAACAATTATCTCAATTAACCTAATTTTTAAACTATTTTACAATGCATTCATAGATGTATATATTGAACCTAACCTCACTCGTTCATAATACGCAGATTTTTGTAAAAGCGACCGCGCCGCATTATCCACTTCTCCCCTGATTTTATTTTTGTCGAATAATTTTGGAATTTCCGCAAAATTCCATAATTTTTGCGAAACATATGTCAAAAATTGTGAAAAATGTATTTTTCATCTTTTACTGCCAAAATTCTTCAGTAAATATAAAATATAAAATTTTGAACTCATTTTGGATCATTTTTGAAAATCAGATTATAAATGATTTTCATTTTGATTTTCGCGCAATTTCTGCATTTATGCTTTAATTAGGTCTTTGGAAGGATCCTTGTTTTATGTGTCGAAACTTGAGATTTATGTGCTAAGGCGGAGTGAAAATCCGCAAATTAATCATATCATTTAAGTCGCGCAGAAAAAGTTGGGGTTTGGCAAAGTAAAGTTTTTTGTGGTGAACAGCTCTATAAAAAATTAAAAACGAAATTTGTTGAGCAATTTATAGCATTTTGTGTGCAAAACAAACATGTTTTTTTAAAATAAGTTACTTGCAAATTAAGAAAAAACTGTACATGTCGAATTTCTGCAGTTGGAATTGAAGAAATATGCCATTATTATGTTACGTAAACAAATTTTTCGTCTTCATTTAAGCGTTGAAATCGTTTCAAAAAGGCAAAATTTACTATTTTGAAACACTTTAAAAAATAGCCTTTGTATGAAATATGACAGATATTAATGTGCGAATGCACATTTCGACCATTTTTTCACGAATCGTCTTTATTTTTTATATGGAATCAACTCAAAATGTAGTTCGAACTCTGCTTCTAAGAACTCAGGATCATTTTCAACGAAAACTGCTTTCTTCCTGCAGATACTTTGCCATTTTCTATCATAAACAGGAATAAAAGTTTGAGCAATTGCGTTCTCATCGATCGATGCTGAATTCTTCGAAACAGAGTTCATATAATTAACAACTTTTTGCAATTTGAAAAATATGACAGCAAGGAGTCTTTGGCAAGACATTTATAGTTGATTCGTAAAAACAAATTAAGCCTATTCATGAAGAAGCGGTCGAAATGTGCATTTATTCATAAAAATTGTTTATATTATTAACACTTCTTGTAACTATAAAAAAAGGTAGCAAGTAGTCTTTGACAATACATTTCTAGTAGATTCCGCAAAAAAATGTAGCCTATTCATAACAAATGCTCGAAATGTGCATTACTTTATGAAAATTGTTTATATAATTGCTGAAAAGCAGCTATTCTTAACTAACTGTAATCGTACATTAATTCTTATACTTACCTTAACACACTGAAAATTATTTTCAGTTAGTTATTACATTGATTTATAACCTGTTTTAATTAAATTTGAAAGTTTTAAAAGAAATGATGTCACTAAAAAGTAAGACAAGAGAAAACTTTTAACTTTGTTGTTGAACAACAAATTTTGCTTTGGTGGAAGTGAAATATTCGCAGTTCTTGGTTATACCTGGCTACTTCCAAAAAAATCTAAATTCTTTAAGAATTGACCTGCAGGGCGATTTTGTCGAAAAAGGTACTTTTTCCCACTGTGTGCCACCCCTAAAAATTTTCCGCCCTTTTTCAATTTTCATTAATTGTTCTTTTCGATTGCAGAAGTGACAAGTGAAAAAAAACAATAAAGCTGAAAAGGACTTGTTCCGTAATGATAATAAAAGAGCCAAGTCGCAGTGCCACCCCTAAAAATTTGCCGCCCCTTTTCAATTTTCATTACTAGTTTGGCATTCTAAATTTTCCATTCCGCTTTATGAAGACAAATTTTTATATTCATGCCAGAAATGTAAAGCTTTTCTAATATGAAAATAACATTTTTTCAAATCGTATTCATCAGTGAGTTAAGTATTCTCCTAATATTGATAGACAGCTTACTTAAAATTACGATAATGATACAAGTTTTTCATATGTACAATTTAAAAATCAGTGACTTCCCGAATCTTCAATAAAATATATTACAGATTAGATTGTTCTTCATAATTCCAAAATTCTTTTTCATGTTTCTACCTTGAAAAATGAAAGTTATAAAAGTTTTGTTAACAAATTTGATTTTAATTTTTTCAATATTATAAGTGATCATAACTTTCTTATTCCTAAATAAAATAAAATAACATTATAAGTTAATCGATTTCTCTCAATACAAAAAATCTTTTTTTCTTTACATCAGCTTTGGATTATGATGATTTGAAGAGTTACAGTGCACAAATAAATTTTTGAAGATTATAAATGATCATAACTTTCTAACTTTTCAAAAAAATTGATTAAAACTGTAGGTCAATCAATTCGTCTCCAATCAAGGAGTCTTTTCTATTGTTCAATCAACTTTGAGTTATATTAAAGGAGAAATGTTTGCTGTGAAAAACAATAACACAAAAGTATAATAATATCAATTTGTAGAATTGGCCAAAAACCGAACTTTGAAGAACGGAATCAAAGTCTATGGTTGAATGTCTCTGTTTAGTGAATTTAGGAAAAAAAAATCTTTAAAAATAGAATCTGTAACAAAGTGATTTTGTGGAACATAATTGCACGAAAAGCCTTAAAACAAAAAATTATGTTTTAAAACAACAATATCATCGGCTCAATAAAGAAATTTAATCACGATTCCACAATATCACATTTTAGCCTCTTTTGATGTAACTGCCATGTTCCCTAACATTCCACTTGAGGAAGTAGGGGTTGCTATTGAAAAAGGATAGGGTAGTACAAAGAAACACACAAGCCTTCCATGCAAACAATTTGATAAAGCAACTGACTCTCTTCTTCGCTCCATTTATTTTCAATTTGATGGTAAATTTTATGAACGAAAGCTTGGCATACAAATGGGTATTGTCTTCTCACCTCTTTTGGCTTGAATGGGAAGATTTAAAAAAGTTTGAAAAAATTGGCAGATCTGGTAAATAATGCCAGAAAAGGTTGGTTTTAAATGTCTTTTTTAATGCTAAATATCTGTGTAGAAATAGTCCTACTTACACATGACCGCATTCTCCGAACGTCTCGTGCCTCATGTCATAAGAACTCTTCGAAATTCCTATCGATCGTAGATAAAATAATATATTTTGACGTTTATAAGTGAATAAAGTTCGCGAAGAGTAATTCGGATTTTCCTAGGAAGTATATTCTTGGGAAAAAGTAAAGTGATGTATTACAGTTTTTGATGTGTAGTGCAGAGTGATAACCTCTTCAAGTATAATGTGCGATGATAGAGATTTCGTCGAGTTTATGTAACTATGATAAAATCCGAAGATTTTTTCATATTCGATCAATCACTATGCATCAATTTCTGGATCTTAATTTCATGCAAAAATGCAGGCATATATCATATGCAAATACCTACATATACCGAAGATTTTTTTGTACTAACTCATGTTCACATGAAATGAGATATCGACTTGAAAGTTTGTAAAATTAAATAACGGGCATTATGAATCGTTTATCTGGCCTTACGATCCATAGTGTCTTTTATTTATATTTCCAAACTTTCAGCTTGATATCTCGTTTTATGTGCACATGAGTTGGAGAAAAAAAATTATACAGACCATATTAGTACCCGACCAGACCCCCACTAGGATAAGTCGGGTTAGCCGCCCGACGAGCCCCCAATTTCAAGTGGGGCTCAGTGGTCGGATACCTGACCAGCTCCCCGTTTGAATTTATTCACGGGTATGTAGAGTTTTCAGCGCTATGTGTAGAAGCAAGCCAATTTTATATACTTTTAAACGCTTTCAATGGTGTACACCCAAGATTGCAGTTGACTTCAGAAATTGAAAAAGACAGAAAACTAAATTTTTGAGATTCATTACTAACAAAAACCAATGAAGGGAAATTAATTATTGATAAGTATAGAAAAATGAATTTTTGAGGACGTACAGTGAGTTTCCTCTCCAATCACCCGATACAAAACAAAATTTGGATTGTAGAAAACATGGTGGGCAGAGATATAAAATTGTCACATGAGACCTTTTATAAAAGAAATGCAGAAACGTGCAAACAGATTTTTTTCCTGAACTGCTATCCATCATTCATAGATGAAGAATATGTGAACAACAGAATTTATTAGATAAAACGAAAAGATAACAATCAAAGCAACAAAGAGACTAGAGATTTTTATACATTCAATACGGTACTTTTGGAAGATTTTTTTCAAAATAATATCAAGTTTAACTGAAATATTAAATTGATGATATAACTTCAAGTGTTTGAAAGTTTTTTAAAATTATTCTCTAGTAAATTGACTGCACTCAATTATTTAGAGTAGGTTATGTAGTTTCTTTTACAAAAAAGGTACTTGAATTTTTTTCAAGTAAATATATATATATCTTACCGAAAGATTTTCTTGACTGTTACATTATTATTTAAAAATATTTCCTGAAGAAAAATGCGGTTGGCATTTGAATGATTTTAAATGACCGTGATTATTGCTTCTACCCTTAACAGCAGAAAGTATATTGCAGCATCCTCGGGCTTCAAATTTCGCAAATTTGTCCTAATTTCCCTATATTCAGTAATCTGAAACTCAAATAAGGGTTTTCTGAAATACGAAATTCACTCAGCTTAATTGAGGTAATATTATTTTCTATTTTAGAAAGAATAATTACAAGTTCATTCACGTAAAGAGTATAATTGAAATGTATTTTATTCGATGTTATAGCGCAATTGAAGCGTGCTCTACGACAGTGCATTATACTTCACTCGCCATGAGGATAATTTTAAACCTATATTTACATATTAGAGGGCCCTCATGACATTTGGCGCATAATGCACTGTTGTAGAGCACACTTCAATTATTATTCACGATTTTATTCATACTAAAAGTGAAGTTATCAATTTGATCTACAATAAAATGATCCAAGAATGTAACAGTTTTTTATCTCTTTATATTGATACAGATTTTCGTATCAACGAAATACCGTTACAGCCTAAATGATACCTTCAGATTTACTGTGTAATCATTCCTGTGTTTCTGGCTCTATCGCCGAATGATTTTTTTCAATACAATTGAAGAGATTTACAATTAACATTGGAAAATTTGAAATGTAACTTAAAAATGATCAATTAAAAGACAATTCAGATTTTTAAAAATGACCAATTACCAATCGTAAATTGTCAATCATGACTTCATTATCGTCAATCAATTGCAATAATCATTCCTTGCTCATCTATCGTAAACCATTAATTATAATTTTCAGTATTTTTATAGTGTAACTCGTTCTGTTTTAGCCTCCTTATATTACCGGGGATTAAGAAATTCATATGATAAGTGTAAGTAAGGGATATGTAAGGGGAGGGATAGGTTTTAGATCAATTTAGAAGTCGCTTGTTGCTCATTCAAATGACACACTCGTCCCACAACAAAACAAAACCATGAAAAGATTCATACTCATTACGCCAATCACATCCACTGGGGAAAGCTCTTCACGGCGGCTCATGAGTATCCAAAAGCTTTCGTTCAAGCATCACTGTTCTTCTTATAAGTGATTGTCCTCCACACATCCCGATCCATGCATATACCTTTTCCTTCCTTTACATCCATTTTTTCATACAAGCTCTTGTGCTTCAACGACTTATTATATCTCTTCTCTTTAGACTCTCACTCACATATTCCAACCACTATTTCTTCGGTCTACCTCTGGGTTCGCTACCACTTTACCTAAATACACTTTCTTCGTTAAGCGTCCTTCATTCATTTTCTCAACATAACCAAACCATCTCAGCAAATTTCTTTCACTCTTGTCAATCAATGCTTCTTCTACACTACATTTTTTGAGAACCCACACATTACTGACTTTCACGACTAGCGTTTTACCGCATATATTCCGCAGGAATTGCACGTCAATTGCGTTCACTTTACTTCTATCCTTTTCCTGATAGGTCTAGGTCTCACTACTATACAGTACAGTGGGTGCAAGCACAGAATTATATATTGCGATTTTAGCTTTCTTCGACACACAATAGTTTTTCGTTCATTCATGTTAATCTTAAAACCCATACTCTTCATGCTGGTATCCAGTCTGCTCATTATTCTCTGCAAATCATCGATTGATTCTGCTTTAGCAATATAATCAATTGCAAACGATAGTCCACACACTTTCACTGCCCCGAGATTAACACCTTTTTCGTATAGGAGAGCCATTTTCAGAAATTTTACCATGTATATATTGAACATCGAGAAGGACATAACGCAGTCATTGCCTAACGCCCTGCTTAATGCCAAACCAATCGCAGGGTCGTCCATTCACTCTTACACTCACTTTACTCCTGCTTTTAGAAGCCAAACATACACTTTATACTCTTTCTGGTCTTCCCAAAGTTTAGTTCTATTCACCTTATCGGAAGCTTTCTTCAGATCAACAAATGCACTGAAAACTTCTTTGTTTACTCTGAAACCTTCTTCTATGATCTGTCTCAAGCTAAATATCTAATCCGCGCATGATGTACCTGGCATAAGTCCACATTGGTCTTCCCAGATCCTTTCTTGAGTTATATCCATGACCTTATCAATAAGTATTTTCGTAAATATTTTGCCCACGATACTTAGGAGGCCAATCACTCTATAATCAGCACAATCACCTTTATTATCTTTTCCCCTGAAAAGTGGAACGATAATCGCCTTCCTTCAATCATTTGGGACTTCACCGTTCTCAGCACGCATATTTATAAATGCGCTTAGCGACACAAAAAAATATCCGCCACCGCTCTCAAGGGCCTTCGAAATCATGAGGAAATCCTAAATATAAAACAAATGTAAAACTGAGTCCAAACGAAGAAGCCATTTTGTCTAGTTTTTTGCATACATAATCTGAAGAGTAACATGATTTGTGGACCAGGCCGTTTTTTTCGGAAAAAATTATATTTTTTATGTTATAGTCAAATAAGAAATGCAAAAAGGAGATCCGACGCTCGAACTGGACAATACTTTCCCGAAAATCGATCCAAACTTGAAATGCGTACAAATTCAAGATAAAAATTATGTGGTTGTTCTACGCATCAGTACCCATCCTTTTTTCATTCCAATTTTTTTTATCCGACAAATCTTTTTCGAGATAAAAATTAAAAACCGTCATTTTCGCACAGATCGAAAATCAATGTTTTTTAAAATATAACTCGCTATAACTCGCTCAATTTACTAC
>JAUMHM010093531.1:0-25720 GCA_032362435.1 Melikaiella ostensackeni
GAGAATAGCCAGAAGTCACACGGAGCTAAGTCAGGCGAATAGGGTGGTTGCGGAACGATATTAGTCGGTAGGAGAACCTAACTTATATGCGTAAGATCCTGTGTGTATAAAAATTGTCAAAAAAATTTCTTCCGGCCTGCAGTTTTTTTAGTATTTTTCTTTCTCATAGGTATAGTTGAGTATATCATAAAACGTCAAAAACAGCATAAAATAATATTCTAAGCGTCACATTCATCTAGTTAGTGAAGGAAAAGAAATTCGAGGTTAATTCCATTTTACCCAAGTGTGCTTTATTCATCCTATAATATAAACCTCATTTCTTGAAATAAAAGGTAAAATAATGGAAAAACGATATCTTTTCTAAAAAGAACTTAATTGTAAAAAACACTTATTGCTTTTCATCAATTCTTTTTGCTACAAAAACTCATTTCTTCATATTGCTTCCCTGGTAAACATTACGGAAAGGAAATCTCGGATAGGTTTGTATACAATTTTCTTTGAAATTCTTCCCGCCATCTGCATCAGAAGCTTTCCGTTTCTATCAGAAATGTCGATTCATCTTGACCGGACAATTCGGGTGAGTGCAAATAGCTTGTTAATCAATTACAAATTAAATTAACAGCATTTTTTCCTAAAATCTTATATCGAAATTTCATCAGAAATTTTCGGAAAGAATTGGTCGCCGATCTCGGAAAGGTTCGGGAGGAAATGATCACAATTGGATAGCTTCGGAAAGAACTTCCTGTCAGAAATTTCCACCAGGGTTCGTTACTTCTAAAAGAACTTACAGCCGCAGAGATTTCTTGCAGAGTACCAACTTGCAGAAGAATGCAGAGCAGGGCCGGCGCAAACTGTGTGGAGTGTTTGGAGTACTCCACACCTTGAGCTAGACCAGGTGTCGAATTCTGCACCTGAAATTTAGGAATTTCCTCGATATACCCCCCTTTTCCCCACCCCACTAAGTAATCAGCACAGAACTCCACACCCGAGGAAAATTTGTTTCGCCGCCCATGATGCAGAGTATGGGTGAATTCATTTCAAATCGGAAAGGCTGTGCATGCTTCTTTAGATGTCACGTATTTCACTGATTTAATGAAATTTTTTTTTGCCAAAGTTATGAATATTTGAACTTTTAAATCTGGTGATGCAGTTTATCAATGATTTTCAAAAATTTCATTTGAAGTGTTGCAGTTCTGCGAGGGCTGAAACCACGGAGAACCAAACACGGGCGCAAGGGGGTGAATATGAAGGAAAGATGGGCGAAAATTCTGGAATTTGCTCCTTTTGAATGTGTCCCGAATAAAGATCTGAATCTTGCGGATCATTTTACTTAAAGATTGACTCGCGTGATTCAGAACTAGTGTATGACTGCGACGCGAGGAGCTGTCGATTCTTACGCGCCCTTCGCTTGGGGTTCAGATTTTCCTGAGGCTGACCGCTGTATTTGGTTCGCTTTCGAATTAGGCCAGAGCCTCCTGAAGCCGTACCGGAAATGGATTCGCCCATGAATGAGAGTTCAAGGATATACCGAGGTGGCTACTACGAAAAATATGAATAAAAATAAAAATACGAAAGAAAGAAAAGATAGGGAAAAATACGAATACAACACGAAACGACCTGAAAATACGTAAGTTCGATACGAGAATTGCTCGGTGCGCGAGTCCCGACGCGGTTTAGCGAATCGAGAGATCATAAATCAAATTATTCACAGCCTTCCACGCAATTAACCCTCCGAGAACACACCTATATTTTCGATCGCGGAGAACACTCTGGGTCAATCTGACCCAATACTTTTTTTGATCGTGTACCATTCCGCAATGACTGGATCAATTGTCTTAAAAAAATTGTAAGATATACTTAAGTACCGACAGAAATAATTTATGCCAAATGAAACTATTGTTGACGTCTTTAACCAGGTTAAAAAAATTCACGCAAACATTTAAAAAAAAATTGAATTCTATGAAAAAAATTGTAACTTTTTTAATTTTTAATATTTCAAGCTAAGAGTTCATATGGAAACTCTCAAAGTATGTTCGGATAATGAAAAAAATTGTCCTATATGGTACTTTACCTTTCAAAAAAGATAATTTTTTTGAAATTTGAAGTTGGTGCATTTTTTTTATAAAACGATAAAAAAGTTATTCTTTTACCACGTAAATAAAGAAAATACTTAAATATTTTCTGTTAAAAAGTATTAGTATTCATTTTACAAAATTACAGCATTCAAATTTTAGCATTGTTCTTCTCCGAAGCAATCGTTGCAAATGTAAGCACGATGATCATCGCATATTGGCCGCAAACAAGATGGGCACATTACTTTTGTTCTCTTGTCCTTTTGGTAATCACACAGCCCACACGTTCGACAAATGATCAACGTAAAATTGAGTATTAGCACTATTTTATTCCTGCAAAGGCTGGAATTTACAACTTTTACAAATAATTCAATATTATAAAAATTAACGTTAGGTACACACCTGGGTCAGGCTGACCCAACACCAATTTCAAACGCTTCTCAACGACGACTAACCACTCTGCAGACTATAGCAAGCATTTGAAACTATATTTGGGACCTCGAACTATATTACCAGAGCCTAAGAGACCGCCCACTATTCAAATTTCTTTGAAAATTTCTCAATCAAAAATTTTTTGTGGGTCAAATTGACTTAGTGTGTTCTCCGAGAGTTAAGGACCCGGCTAGAACAGAAGGCCTATACCAGCTATTAGGAGTCGTAAGATACATTGGTCCTGTCCATAAACGAAGATCGGATGGTAAAGAAAATGTAAAGACAACAAAAAATACTGGAATAGTAGCTAAAAAAACTAAATTTCGAATAAATTGAAGCTAATGTTTACTTATTTCTACATAATAAAATGAAACTCTTTAAATGAAGAGTTGTTGATTACTGAAAATGACTCAATAGATATTACATAAATTACTCTGGATCAAAATTCCACGTCAGGCACATTGAAATTAGACTCACAAGATGCCATGGTAGTTTCCCATGTAGTTTCCTCGGATTTCCCTATCAACACCGACGGAATTTTAGGTCGCAACTATCTCCGACAAGAAAAGATAGAAATTTCGTTCTGGCATAACACTACGAGTATAGCAACTCATTCGAACCCCACAAAACCATCCCTTCTGTCGATAGAGAATCAAAAATAGCACAGGATCAAATAATTGATTATTAAGGAACGAGAGTAGGAAAAATTCGTATAAAAGGAAGATCACGACAGGTAATTCCAGTAGGGATTCTGAACAACGGAGTGAAGGAAGGATACTTACCATTGATAAAGTAAGAAGAAGAGTTGTTAATGGGAGAAGCCGTGGTGTCAAATTCCAATGGAAATTGTCACATTTATGCTATAAACACCACTGAAGAAGACTTTGAAGTAAAAATCGACCCGCAGGAACTCATTCCTTTCGAATATTATCAACTAACAGGAGATGAAGTAGACGAGTACTCAATCAATGAGAACTATTCACCCCCCCGAAGATAGAGTAGAAGCAATTTTAGATATTTTAGAGTTGAACCACTCAAACCAAGAAGAAGATCATGTCATCGAAATAGTCGCAGAATATCCAGAAGTTTCCCACTTAACTGGGAAATCCTTAACACCCGCACACATAGTTAATCATAAAATACATACTAGTGATGATATACTTATTAACGTACGTACGTTAATTACCTTATCGGTTATACCTTACGTACGCACTTACGTACTTACGTAACTTACTTACGTACTAATTTACGTACGTTTATACCTTATCGGTTTGCTCCCTCTCAAAAAGAAAAAGCAAAAATTGTCATCGAGAGAATGCTAACTGGAGAGGCCATTGGGCATTCGAAATCACCCTATGGTTCTCCTATGTTGATAATTCCTAAAAAGATGGACCGCACAGGAAGAAGAAAATATCGAGTAGTAATCGATTTCCGATTATTAAATGAAAAAACAATTGAGGATGCTCATCCACTTTCGGATATTACCGAAATTTTATATCATTTAGGTAAAGCCCGATATTTTACAGTTTATGATTTAGCAAGCGCGTTTCATCAAATTGAGTTAAACCCTGATGATAGACCTAAGACTACATTTTTATTTTTAAACGGACATTACGAGTACATCAAAATGCCCATGGGCTTAAAGAACTCACCCGCCCCCGCCTTTCCAAAGATTAATGGATCAAGTACTTTTAGGTCTGCAAGGAATTCAGTTATTTGTCTATCTCGACGATATAGTCATTTATGTGGAAACCATAGAAAACAGAGGAAAAAGGTTAGACGCCTCTTTGATAAATTAAAAGAGGCAAATCTATGGATTTAACCTGAAAAAAGTGAATTCTTACGCAAAGAAATTGCTCATTTAAGTCACATAATCAGCAGTGAAGGAGTTAAACCCGATCCAAAGAAAGTTGAGGCTGTACAAAAATTCTCCACACCCACGAATCACAAAAATATAAAACAATTTCTAGGTCTCGCCGGATATTATAGAAGATTTATTAAGGATTTCGCAGCCAAAACGAAGCCTTTGACTATCATACTAATTAAAGGAGTACCTTCCATCTGGGGAACGAAAGAAAGTTTCAAAACTTTGAGACAGGCCTCATGCGAAAGTCCAATTCTGCAGTACCCAGATTTCCAAAAACCTTTTACTATAACCACCGACGCATCAGGATAAGCAATTGGCGCTATATTAAGCCAAGAAAAGGAAGGCATAGATCTTCCTATATCCTATTTATCTCATGTATTGAACAGCGCTGAGTGTAATTATTCAACAACGGAAAAGAAATGTCTCACAGTCTTATATGCAGTTCATCAATATCGACCTTACATCATGAAAAAGAGTTTACACTAGTTAGTGATCACGAACCATTAAGATGGATCAATTCAGTCAGAGACCCGGGATAAACATTGATTTGTTGGCGTTTAAAATTAAGGGATTACGAATTCAATTTTAAATATAAACCTGGTAAATTAAATTCAAATGCCGATGCACTTTCTAGAAATCCTATTCTAGAAAGTTCCTCGGAAGAAAATTCAAAAGAAAATGAAAAGAAAACAGCTCGATTACAACCAGTTCAAACACGGCGATCAAAACGGGATACAGAAAAACAAACTAAACCTTTGACGAGATTTTTAAATCGATCTGTTGCAATAATAAAAAAAAAACAACCATCATCTAGAAATGTCCCGCATCGAAAACCACTACAAGGCACTACAGATCACTACTCGACCACTACTGTACCACTATCAGACCACTACTAGATCACTACTGAATCACTTCAGACGATTAGCCACTACTGATGAAGTGTTCAGTAGTGGTGTGGGCTACCAGTGTAGTGACCAATAGCGCGTGGACTAGGGATGTAGTTACCAATAGTGTCGCACACTATTGATGTACTAATCAATAGTAGCATACACTATTAATGTACTGATTAATAATTTTATGAACGTACTTTACGTTTTGATATAAATTTCAAATAATAATAGAATATTATTTTATTTGAAGGTATAATTGAAAAGGCAGTATAATAAACAATGATCAATCAATTTATTCAGCATATTAATGAAATTCTTTAATTTACAAAAATTCATGGCAAGAATGACTTGCTCAGTTATTTTAATTTACTTAGCATATTATATAGATTTGAAATGTCGTATTTAATCTACGAAAGCTGTTATTATAGGTATTATCAATTCTAAAGCTAATGGAAGTTGAATCTTCAATCTCTTTCAATCATATTTGCCAAAGGAACTATGCATACTTCATTGTTAGTCATGTCCATTTTTATACATTTTTTAAAAATATCAGATGGAAAGAATGCACTAACGTTTCTGGTAACACAATAAATTGGACAAGTTTCGCTCGAATTCACATTCAAATTCGGTTCATTATACACAATAATATTTCTCCTAGGCAAAATTTCAAATGTATTTGCAAGCACAACTAATCGGTGACCGCCAATTCGTTGATTCGTCATGACGCAAAAAATGCCCAGTAGTTCTACATAATTTCCATTATGAAGTTTTACAACGCTATTATTTCGTTTAAACATTCTTTTATAATTTTTCGAATGGTAAACTTTTTTTTTTGTAAATGAAACGTTCATATGTAGAAGCATTTTGCGAAATTCCACATCTTATCAATTCTTCAATAGTCAGTTTTTCGGGTAAATTTAATGTAACTGATTTAGGTTTCCCACAAAGTCGTATATTTGGTCCGATCTCAATGTTGCCACGAACTCGAATATTTTCAGACATTATCAAGTAAAATTTTTTCGCCTGCATAGCGCAATTATTACGAGAAAAAACGATTGAAGCTTTTTGTTCAACTGCTCTTGATCGTACAAACAATTTGCAAATCTGTTCCGGAATAGCGTCAGATGGAGACTTAATTAAGTTTGTTAAAACAGAGTTAAATGATTCGAACATGAAAGCTGAACAAGCCCATAATGCCCCAAATCTTTTTACAGACGCTGGAACGTGTAATAACAAATGAGTATTAAATCTATAAAATTCATTCCCATACAACGCACCAACATCCCTAACAAAAATCGTCAATAATCGTTTAGCTCTTTCTATCTCATTGTCGGTAACTTTTTCTTTTAAAAGGATATGCATTGCGGTAACTAGAAGTAACCAATGTTTCAGATAATTTGCAGGTAAGTAACCCGTAAAACGGTATAATGAATAATACAATATAAAATTTCTACATTCGGATGCTTTCCAATTAGACACGAATTTTAGTGATCGAGGTGTCCTAGAAATATTTAGACTCGGTTTTATGTTGAGTAATCTCCTGTCAATGACATCAAAATGGCTTTCCAAATACCAATCTTTTCCTCTGTTAACTGAATCGAACATAGCTTTAACGAAAGTTTTAACGACTCCGAGAAGAATAGAGTGCATATAATCAGGCACAAAAGGAGAGATTATATTGAAGGTTGTTAATAATTGAAGAATGGATGGACCTTTTACTCCACGTACAGGCTCGTTTCTGATTGCTGCCTCTCTGCAATCTTTTTCATGCTGAGCGAGCGTTCGGGGACAAGCAATACCTTGATAAATACGAGCATTTCCTCTCCCAACTTCAATTTCTACTCTTGGATGTAGACAGAATGAACAGCTAAGTTCCCCGTTAAATTGCCGAATATTTTGCAGCGTTGGTCTCGCCATCAAATCTACAGGTGAGGCTATTGTGTGTACTTTAACGTTAACTTCTTCGCCGGTTGGCAAATTGCAGGCAAAACCAATATCGTGTAGGTGATTAAGTTCTTCAACAATTGGTTTCAAGTACGTGTTCATTTCAGGTTTTCCATTACCGTACCATAATCCGGCCAAAATGATATTGTTTGATCTAGCTTTATATTCCAGTTCGTTGACTGCCAAGAAAACAGGCCATAATGATTTATTAGAGAATTTCCAGGGTTGAACGCCATCAGTGTTAAATTGCAAAGTCAAGTCATGCGGTCCCAAGAGATTCCTTTCTATGAGCTGTTTATATACAGATCCAGTAATCAAATCAGAATGAACGTTGGAATTTTTCCTCATCTTGTAATAATTTTCACTGCTCATAACACTGTTCAATTGATCTTCAACGGACAGTTGAATAAAATAATTACAATTTCTTTGTAAAGTTTTGTTTTCGTATTCCTCGTTGCAATTGGTACACAGTGAATTCCTTGTTAACCAGTTAGTTTCTGTTGTTTTATGGCAATTTGGACAATAGTAGTGTTTGTGAAAGCGATGTGAAGGATCAAGATTCTTCAAGAATACATATTTGGATGGATGGATGTCGTAAGGCAAATGATGATTAACGAGTTCCAGTAGATCCTCCAGTGCGAGATCTGTCCCACCGTGTCTTGCGATGTAGCTCATGATGAGAAGTCCACTTTCTTCTTGAGTGATTCTCGACCCTTCGTATCATAAATGTCTCTCCTGAAATCAAAATAATTTTAATAATTTTAATTTTAGTCAGAAACTCGTCTTAAATGGTAAACCCTCCACTCATTTTGATAATTAATATTTGGTACCTCAGAGAAATATGTAGCTAACAGTCCCCAGGTGTAAAAAAACAGATGAGATTCTCATATGAGACTCTCATATGAGAATCTCACATGTGATTACTCGAAAAAAAATAGAGTCCAGAAAATGCAAAAAACTGCCTTTTTGCTCGAAAGCAGTTTTTTGCACTTTTTTGACTTTATTTTTTTTCGAATAATCACATGTGAGATTCTTTAATCACATGTGAGATTCTTATATGAGATTCTCATATGAGAATCTCATATGAGCATGTCATCTGTTTTTTTACACCTGGGACATAACCGAATAACTGCTGTTTTCATCAAATTCTTGTTTATAGAAATTTTTTTTGAAATGAGCCACAGAAATGTATTGCCAGCCACAGGAATGTATTGTGTGTGTGTGTGTGTTTTTTTTTCATTTTTGCTCAAAGTTGCATTTTAGAATAAGTCACATTTCTACAGGTGAGAAATTCGATGTACCTGAATATCTTCCTCGTCCCCTGATTCATCTTCTGAAACATCGTCTTGTTCAGGAATTATCCCATTAGGGTCTTCTTCAAGAAAGTAACGTATCACATCTTCGTCACTATCATCACTACCAGAAGAACTTATTTTTCGTTTCTTATTGAGAAAAGGTTTATGATGTTTGCCATCCTCAGTGTCTTCATCACTGTGTACTTCGTTTTCACTGCATTTCTTGACTTCAACGTCGAAAACATTTGATTCTTGTACGTCATCGTAAAGCCTCGTAGAATCACTTTCAGATTCATTATGATCGAGTTCCTGCTGAGATGAACAAAATACAATTAAATATAGGTATTCGTTTTAACTGTTGTGTGATTAATATTTTATCACAAAATCGATAATCCTTTCATTTTGTGTAATATACTGAGAGTTAGTTTAGTTGCAATAAATTACCAATGATTTATCATGCTTCTTTCTGTAACGCATAGTCGATTCAGGGACTGGAACATTTGGATCTCTCAAATATTTGAAATATGCGCTAGGTATTCGTCGTTTTCTCCTTTTGGCCCTTCAGAATAAAAATGGAAAGAATATATTACAATCATGTTATTTGACTTTTTTTACGTTTAAATGAGGTAATATCTGATGACTTTCCGGCCTAATCAAATAAGTCCACGTTTTGTTTCTTCCTCATTTCCTAATTATTTAGCATATAATCAACATTAATTTCATTTCATTTTAATCCAAAGTCCTACACTTCTCATGAGAAGAAAAAAATCGAAATTGCGAATTTTTTTTTTCAAATAGTCTTCCTGAAAATTTGAAAAAAGTTTATATGTCCAAAAAAATATTTTACGGAGAAAACTGACGTAACAAAAATAAGTATAACACAAAGAAAATCTAAATAATTACATGTTACTTTTAAATTGCAATTGCTCGTGAAATTCTATAATCGACTTATTTGGTTAGGACCAAAAAAAAATATAAGCCAAAAAATTTCAATAGATTGCATAAAAAACTTACTTATTTGTAGATTTAAGCATTTTTTTAACCAGCGGATTATCAACCAGAAACGTCAAAGACAATATTTGATTATTATGGAATATACAGCTGCTCTGCGATGATTGGTTAATTTTGATGTATAGCATATGCCATACATAGGAACAGTAATGCTACACTATAGCAAATATGTACAAAGGAGAGCTCAGTCAGTATGAGTCTTGTAATTAGTATGTATACGTGTAAGTGAATTGTTGCAATTGTTACTGCTAATGAACAATAATTCATCATGCAATCATCGAAAAGGTACGTAGATAACTTGTGAATGTTTTTAATACAGTCCAATCTAGTGGAATACTCTGAATGCACATGTCATGTTTGTAGGTTAGGAAATGCAACAGGTCACGTTTTTGTTTATAATTACATTAATTAAGTATGGAATCGTGTAGAAAGTATAACTGCACTAAATTTTATTAATTTTAACAATCGATACACGCAAGCATATTGTTTGCAACTGCAAGGAAATAATATTTTCTTTATTTCTCAGAAACACTGTCGATCACGAAAACAGTCTGTTGTGCCAATTCATTAATTCAAATGATGAATTGAGAGTGGGATTTCCCGATTGGCTGGAAAAAGACAAAACGGAATTAGATGATATTATAAGTAATGAAACAGTTTTCGAAATCAAGTGGCCGTCATGTAGTTCCTGGGCGCCGAATATGATTGCGAAAAAATTATGTAAAGCCACCTGGAAACGAGAAGCTGTAAAAATTTTGGCGTACGGAGGTAAAAAGTTGTTTTTTGCGATTGAAAAAGTATAAAATTTTTTATCATTAATTTCCATTCAAATTTGCAGATTGGGTTAGCATATGCGAGAAAAAAAACGAAAGAAAATATCGGTGTTTTGGAAACAACAAAAGGAGAGCGTCACAAGCTTAAGAAAAAGAATTTATCATCATCATTCGTAGAAGCAACTACAAAAGGAATCAAAGATGCTAGAGAATCTGGCCAAGATGAAGAAAAAGTGAGCACTTTTATTAATAATTCATTACAATAATAACCAAAGAACATTAAATAGAAGTAATTAAATAAAATCATCTATTATTGTATAGAAAGATACCAAGGATGCTAAAAAAAAGGTTAAAAGTTTGAAAGAAAAAAGGGTGCAGGAAACGGCAGCAGAACTGAATTAATTCCTTCTCGATAGGACATCGGTATGTAAAGAGAAACTTGCAACGCAATCTTTTTGAGACCATATAAATGAAAAATATATTTTCTACGTTTAGGACCAAGAGAGTCATCAAAGTGATGAAGATTCACACAGCGAAATCCCAGAAAAGAAAAGAGATTTTAAGGCTCTTTCTCTTGAATTCGAAAAATTGAAAAAAGAGAACGGAAATTTGAAAAAAGACAACGATAAGCTTCGGACTGAAAATCGTCGCCTCGACAACTTAGTTCAATTCTACGAAGGTACGTTCAAGATGTTCGATTCAAGACAAAATATTTCATGATACATTTATTCGAAGAAAATAAAAGAATGATAAAGAGATTTTTTTCTCCTCGCTCTCAATACAATTGCTTGAGTATGCTGGGTATATTTTTATTACCAAAAACAAACTGAAAGATTTTCTGAACGTCCTTGAACAAAGAAAAAATTGTCAAAATTCAAAATAAAATAATAAATGAATAAACGTTGTTAATCATTCTCTTACATTGCATACTTCACTTTTAAAAAATTCAATTTCTTCAAACTTTGAGGAACCGAAGAAGTAAAATCGCGCATCAGTGGCGTATTCTCGCAAATCGAAGTTTTGCAAGACTCTGTTGTCAACGTAAGTATTATGTAACTGGTAAAATTAAAGCAAGCCTCAAATAAAATCCTCATTTTATATTTTTAATTTTCAAAAATTTCTGATTTCAGCAATTACGTACACATCCACAACAGAGTGCAAAATACTCAGAGAAACGTCAATTTACCATCGATTTTGAAATAGTTAGTTAATTTTTTATTTGTTCGTGTTTTTCTACGAGTACACCTATAATTCGATAAATATTTATTTTTTCAGGACGATGAAATTATTGATTTGAACGAGTTTTCTGCTCAACGCAAAACAGGATCTTTGAAAAGGAAAAATCAAGATATTGGAAAGGTAAAAATATTATCATCAGTTGAGATTTATGTTTCATAATAAAGTTCTTGTTTCAGACGAATAACAAGCTTAATGAAATTGTCAAAAAATGTGACCGTGCACCACAAAATGAAGTAAATAAAAATGTAAATATATAACCTATCATTATGAATATGAAAATCGATTCTTTATTTGAAAATTATGTGTATTTGTAAAATAATTTTTTTAAATCATTGTTTTCAGAGCAACCAAATTGAATTTGAGGAATATCAACAACCTATCAGTATTAGCGACAACGATATGACTCCGCCAGAAAAAAAAAACAATGAAGTAGTAAGTGAAAAAGTAAAATATTAATTAATGCGATAATATAATCTAAAGATGTTTTATCTTTTTAGACAGTATCTGCTGGGCAACCTATTTCCGACCCAGAATGTGATGAGCAGGATGACTTAACAGCACCTTCATCTATCCCTGATGATAAGGTTACACCGATATTACTAATCAACGATTAAATCTACCTTATGATAAAAATCCATATGGATTTCTTACGTTCCACATGAGTTATCCACATGGAAACCTATATGGAACGTTACACATGGGTTTTCCACACATAGAAAAACTCACGTAGAACGTTCCACTTGAGTTTCCATGTGGAAACCCACGTGGAAATCCATGTGGCTATCCACATGAATTTTTTTCATAAGATACTCAAAGTTTTGAGTGAGTGTTTTGTTGCTCTATAAGTATGATCGATTTTACGGTTTGCAGATTGAATTCGAACCTCGACCAGTAATAGACATCAACAAAACTACGGATAAAAGAAACATGTTACAACTTTATCCGGGAGTGTACATTGAAAAAGATGTGCATGAAAAATATCTCCGGGAAGACGATGGAAAATACGTCAACACATTGCTCACCGTTTTTTTTTTCGAAATACGAATTGGAAAATGGAAGCGTTACTGGAGGTAAATGCAACGCAATAAAAAAGGATGTGAAACAAAAAAAAGCCCTCGATTCGAAAAAACTTGGTGCCATAAAAGGTAATTATTTGTCTTATGTACATAAATGTAATTTTTAGCTTTTTTTAAGGGTATATATTTATTATTTTTTCAGATCTTTTGAGAAAAAAGAATCCTTCACTTGAGTAAAGTGCTGCAGTAAGTTTCGTGAACGAAAAGACGAAATTCAAATGTAACAACGCTGTGACTAAGCCGAGGAACCCGGCAGTAAGGGCAGCATGGGTTGCGAAACAAAAAACCAATTGAAATGAATTCACATTTTCCTTTTTTTTCTTATCTTTTGGTTTTCTGGAGTTTTTTTGTGGTTCTCAAAACAAAAAAACGTTAATTTAAATTTCTTACCTTATTTCTGTATGTATGGTGAATGAATAAATAAGTTCACCTTGATGAAGAGATTTCATTATATTATTACACCCATAAATATACCACTACACAACCACTATACACTACACAATAATCACTACAGACCACTACACACTATATAATTACTACAGACCACTACAAATCGCAAAACCACTACTGCGTGTAGTGGTCTGTAGTGCCCAGAAGTGGTTTTCGATGCGGGTAATAATTTCAAGGAATTGAATATACTTTTTTTCACTATATTTGTTGCTAAAGCCCTCGCCTAACCTTATAATGTTGATAACTTTTTGTGGAATCACTACATCAGAAATGCTTAAATACCATGGGTCCGGTTTGTCTTGAAAAAGAGCTGAGTGAATGTTAAAAGTCAATTTTTTTATGACTCCTTGGACCTTTAGAATGTTTTCAAATTTTCATTCATGTTTTTTATTATTGTTGACAGCTTTTTTATTTAGTTTAGTTTCCCTTTCAAGGCATTCATTAATAATAGCCACTGGTACTACTTTATTCACATAAGAAAGAGTCTTTTTTAAGTTATCATTTAAAAATTTAATCTTTGCATGACAATCTTTAATCACAATATCTAAAATGGATTTTCTATATTTGTTTGTGGTATCATTGAAATTCATTTTGTTTTTTTGGATTTTAAAGTCAAACGTAGCATTTCTGTTTATATCAAAAATCTTTTTTGGAAAAACCCCATGAATTTTGCACTTGAGAAGGAATTCTTTTTGTAATATAACTAGTCTTAATTTTTTGCTAATAGTATGAAATTCTTTAATATTTTTAACTGCCTCATCACCCCAACGTTTATTGAATTCTACGAACTCCATAATTAGATGAAACTTTTATTTTAAGAGAACGTTCGCTGTTTACTGTCCTTTTGTCAGTATTCCTCATCTGTCCTCCAGCTACACTCCTTTGTTTTTGTTTTCGTCACAACATTCCCCACTCGTTTGAAATGTTTTTAATCGATTTGCGGAGTTTTTAAAATAAAATATTTCCTTAATCTCCCGCACTATGGATTCAATTCTCAAAAGGACCAATCCCCACTAGTTTGAAATTGTTTTTTGATCAATTTACTCGAAGGCTCGAAGGTTACTGACAGAAAGCAATAAGACACTTTTGAAAACTTACGAATCAACGACTTGAAGTATACACTTGGACGACTCTGTCACATTCATGGCAAAATCGTCCAGGCTTCATTGAAAAATACCAAATGTTGAATTTCTTTCAAGAAGGGACCTCAGGTCATTTTACTTTTTTAAGAGCATACATTTTTTTTAATGTTCTATTTTTGACAAAATAATTTCATTTTTGATAAATACCAAAAGGGAGTTGTGAAAATATTTCTAGAATAATCAATAAGGTGAAGAGATTGTTCACCATTGAGGAACGTACTGTATATTAGCTATAAAAGGGACAAGGCGGATCTTTCCCCAATCCAAAATAAAAAATTATAAATTATTTCTAGCAGTTTTTAAAAAATTTCTGGAAAATTCACAGTTTTGAAAAATTGTTTAATAAGGTCTTTTTGGTCTCACAATAAGTAAAGAATTTTTCAAAACTGTGAATTTTCCAGACATTTTTTAAAAACTGCTAGAAATAATTTATAATTTTTGATTTTGGGTTGGGGAAAGATCTCCAGAATGGTTTCCATGAATTCTATGAGCGGAAAAAATTTCCTAATGATGTTTTTACAAGTGTTTGGCTTTAGACGATAGACACTTTCTTACTCAGATGAGGGCTCGAAATCATAAATTTGTTTTATTCAAGGCCGGCAGAACAGATCTTGTATGTCTCTTTCGCTCATTACCAGGTGTGAATATAAACAAATGAGAGTGAGCGAGACAACGTCATAGGTAAAACAAATGAAGGTTTTCCCCATGACTTTGTCTCGCTCACTCTCATCTGTTTATATTCACACCTGTAAATGAGCGAGAGAGACAGACAAGATCTGTACCGCCGCGCCTGGTTTTATTACTCTCAAATACGTTTCAAAAAATTTTCCAGTATCCGCCTTGTCCCTTTTATATATAATCATGCCGACGTTTCGTGAACATTGCAGTTCTTCAGGGCTAACCTGAAACCCTGAAGAAGTGAACTGCAATGTTCACGAAACGTCGGCAAGAATCGTAGTTTTACACACGATTGAAACCCGAAACACCTCCTTTCGTCAATCTCTTCACCTTATTGATTATTCTAGAAATATTATCACAACTCCCTTTTGATATTTATCAGAAATAAAATTATTTTGTCAAAACTAGAACATTTAAAAAAAATGTATGCTCTTAAAAAAGTAAAATGACCTGAGGTCCCTTCTTGAAAGAGATTCAACATCTGGTATTCTTCAATGAAGCTTGGACGACTTTGCCATCAATGTGACAGACTCGTCCAAGTGTATACTTCAAATCGTTGATTCGTAAGTTTTCATAAGTGTCTTTATTGCTTTCTGTCAGTAACCTTCGAGCCCTCTTGGGTGTGACAACGTGGTCGTGCGGCTCTCCACGTTTCGAGAATTTAATTCGTAGTGCGGGAAATAAACAAAAATTTTTTAAAAAAACTCGGTAAATTTATCAAAAAACAATTACAAAATAGTGGGGATTGGTCCTTTTGAGAATTCAATCCATAGTGCGGGAGATTAAGGAAATATGTACTTTATTTTAAAAACTCTGCAAATCGATTAAGAACCATTTCAAACGAGTCGGGAATGGTGTGACGAAAACAAAAACAAAGGAGTGTAGCTGGAGGACAGATGAGGAATACTGACAAAAGGACAGTAAACAGCGAACGTTCTCTTAAAATAAGTTTCATCTAATTATGGAGTTCGTAGAAATCAATAAAAATTGGGGTGATGAGGCAGTTAAAAATATTAAAGAATTTTATACTATGAGCAAAAAATTAAGACTAGTTATATTACAAAAAGAATTCCTTCACAGGTGAAAAATTTATGGGGTTTTTCCAAAAAAGATTTTTGAAATTAACAGAAATGCTACATTTGACTTTAAAATCCGAAAAAAACAAAATGAATTTCGATGAGACCACAAACAAATATAGAAAATCCATTTTAAATATTGTGATTAAAGATTGTCATGCAAAGATTAAATTTCTAAATGATAACTTCAAAAATACTCTTTCTGATCTGAATAAAGTAGTGCCAGTGGCTATTATTAATGAATGCCTTGAAAGGGAAACTGAATTAAATAGAAAAGCTCTCAACAATAATAAAAAACATGAAGGAAAATTTGAAAACATTTTAAAGGTCCAAGGAGATATACAAAAATTGACTTTAAACATTCACTTAGCTCTTTTTCAAGACAAACCGGACCGATGGTTTTTAAACATTTCTGATGTAGTGATTCCACAAATAGTTATTAAAATTCTGAGGTTGGGCGAAGGCTTTAGCAACAAATATAGTGAAAAAAAGTATATTCAATTCCTTGAAATTATCAAATACATTGAGACCAATATTTCAAAATTACCAGAAAATAAAATACAGGAATTGAGAACAAGATTCATGGGTCTGTCAGATGAATTTTTAAATAATGGTACTCCACAAACCCTAGTCGAAAAAGAATTATGTGAAGGATTATTTGAAACAAAAATCTTTTTGGAACGTCACCCTGAATTATTGATCACTAAGGCTGATAAAGGTAATATTACTTTTGCAATATTAAAGGATAATTACAATAAAAAAATGATGCACATCTTCAATGATAAAGATAGTTTTGCAGTAATTCCGAATGATCCTACAAAAATGATTCAAAAAGATATTTTTAAAATTCTAGAGAGATTAGGACTTCAAAAATGCTTGGGTAATAATATTGAAAGATGTGACATTGACACAATCCATACAAATCTACCTCTTACCTATGGCCTAGTAAAAGCTCACAAAGTAGAATTTCCTTTACGAGCTGTTATTTCAACAACTCGTTCACCCACAAGAAAATTAGAAGAACTTTTGAGTAGAATCATCAAAGAATCAGTGACTTTTTCAGCAAGATCGATAAAAAAAAGTGCTGCTTTTTTGAAATTAATTGAAAAGGTTAAAATGCCAACAAATCACATTTTTTTCTCTTTTGATGTCGTAGCCATGTTTCCAAATATTCCATATGAAAGTGTAAAACTAGCTATTGATAATAGATGGGAGAAAATAAAGCTTCACACTAAAATTACAACAACAACAAATTTTCTGGATGCAATCGAGTTTGTTTTCAGTTCAATTTATTTTAAATTTAATGGTACTTTCTTTATCAAAAAATTTGGCACTCCGATAGGCTCTGTCTTGTCTCCTATTAGTGCTGAAATAGTGATGGAAGATTTGGAAAATGAAGTCTTTAGCAGAATTACTTTGGATTTGGACTTCTATGCAAGATATGTTGATGATTCGGTATTATCTTTACGTACACAAAACGTAGATTCCCTACTTAATGTGTTTAACAGTATACATCCAAGATTACAGTTCACTGTTGAAATTGAAAGAGAAGGTAGACTGAACTTTCTAGATATGACTTTAATAAAAACTCCTGAAAATTATATCATCACTGATTGGCATAGAAAAACTATTTCTTCAGGAAGAACATTAAATTTCAATTCGAATCTTTCCATTCAAAACAAAATAGAAGTTGTGAAGAATTTAATAGATAGAGCTCTTAATCTGTCTCACCCTACTTTCCATGAAAAAAACATTGAATTGTGCTAACAGATTCTTTTTCAAAACCATTATCCAATTACTTTCATTGACAAACACATACATAGAAGACTTGTTCAGATTAATAGCTAAGATAATAATCAAAATAGTAGAAATGTACAGGAATACAAGAGATTCAATACAGTGGTCCTACCCTATTTTGGAAAGATATCAAGTACCTTAAAATCAATGCTAGGATAACTAGGATTACATACGATATATAGAGTTTCTTTCAAAAGCAACTTGATTATTACGTTGAGTAAAGATAAATATGAAAAACTAGAGAAGCAATGTATAATTTACAAATTTAAATGCATGCAATGTGAGGCTGTTTACATAGGACAAACAAAGAGATCACTCAGAACAAGAAAAGACGATCATAAAAATAATTTTCATAGAAGTGCTAGATATAACTCAGTTCTTACGAAACATAGACTTACAACAGGATATGAATTTAATTGGGATTATGTTAAAATTCTATATCATGAGAAAAATAAAAGAAAGAAAGAGTTCATGGAAATGCTATTCATTAAAAGGGAGGGTAAAAAAGCTATAAATCTGAAAAGAGACTTGGCCAAATATAACAGAATCTGGGATGGAATCATAAATTGTATATAATGTAAGCTAATTTTATTGAAGATTTTTGACGTCTTCAGAATTCATTTCCAAATAAGGCAATAAAACACTTACATTATAGGAATCATTCAGAGGTTTTTTATCCATATCTGGATCAAGAATTTCAAAAAAATGAATAAAATATATACTATGAAACTGAATTGAGTATCCATAATAGATGATTCTTTAATTTTCAGATGAAAATAATAATAAATAATCAAACAATTTTTCGAAAATAATTCATACCTGTTGTGTTACCTATAAATTATCTCTGATGAGGAAGTCTAAATTGGCTTTGAAACATGTTGGGTCCCCAGTAGTATAAAAAGGACGGAGAAAAGAAAGAGAGTGAGGATGGTTTTGGTTGACTCTTTTTCTTTCTTCCTCTTTTTTCTTTATGTTTGTATACATGTATTGTGCACCTTTCTCTAATGAGCCGGAAAGACGGTTAGTCAAAAAGTCCATTTTTTATTTGTGAAAGTTTTGGAATGTTCCTTTTTGGTGCACACAAGGTTTTCATAAGAGAGTGGATTTTATTCCGATCCTCTGAAATTATTTGTATATATTATACGGTGAGCGCAGAAGATCGAGCGCAAATATTATGATGAGAATGTATTCTTTCAGATCGATAAAGCCTTAAGTAAATAAATTTCCTTCCTCATTTTTTTCATTTCGTTTTTTACGATTATCTCGTGAACCGTCAGGAACATTGGAAAATTAAGGTGATGGTGGGATTCAGTGTTAAAGAACGCATCGAATTATGTCACACGTGTAAAATAAGTCATTGACATTTTGTAATATGATTAAAAACTTCTCGTAAAAAATTAGGTTGCAAATAACTATTGAACAAAGTATGATATTAAAAAATAAAGCCTAGATTCAAATTCAGGGACAAAAATTACTTTGAAAATGATGTGTCTTACTATATTCCACAGATACATAGGTACTCATTGGCTCTCAGTCAAAGGAATTTATTGTGATTCGAAGAAATGTTTTGGGTTCAAAGGAATGGTTTTTTGTTCCAATGGAAATCTTTCTTCAATTTCAAATAATTTTCCTTATTTAAAAATTATTTTTGGTTAGAAGTAACAAGTTGTGTTAAAGAAAAGGTTTTTTTAATTCAAAAAAAATATTTTTCTGAGTAAATTCTGAAAGTTTTGGTATTTAGGGGTCCATATGCAGTCATATTCTGCATGTCTCCCTTGCGACATGTATCCCCGTGGCATGTCTCTTCTGCGGCAGCACTCACGAGCAAGTTGAAAATTTTTCAGCAAGCCTCCCGAACCCCATTGTCACACCTGCGGCTTGCTTCCCTAGTCGCAAGCCTCGCTACAGCATCTCTCCCTCTAAAGAAAATGTTAAGTCTTCCTCCAAAGTGGCAAAAGTGCGGCAAGTCTCTCAAACCTAATTTGCCACATCTGCGGCCTTTCCCCCCAGTCGCAAGTCTCCCAGCGGCTTTGAAGAAAGACTTACATTTTTCTTGGGTGAGAGATGCCGCAGGAAAACTTGCGACTGGGGAGACATGACTATTCTGAAAATATAAAGAAGACAAGAAATTGCACACAAACCACTGAAATTTTTCATTGATTTGCTCTTCAAAACTTTAATGCAAGCGTGTGAGAGTCAACGAAAATTAGTTAACCTCTGTTTTTCGATTTTTTAACTGTTTTCGGGGTTTTCGTAGGGAACCCCTATGCATTCGATAAGATGGCTGTTCTTCCACTGGAGCGACTAGCGCGAAAACTGTTATGTCTACCGACCTTATTTTTTGCACAGACATGTGTTTCTTGTATCTAATGCAAAAAAAATCCAAAGAACCCTGAGGAAAATGCTCATCATAGCGTTGCTCTGTTAATACATAAAAATTTAGTCTATTTCGACCCAAAATGACCCTGTTAGCATACCTAACGCGGAAACTATTAGGACTACTCACTTTATCTTTTGCCTAAAGATCTGTTTCACAGATATAATGCGAGGAAAAATAATGCGAACCCTGGTGAAAATACTCATCGAAACGTTGCGATGCAAAAGCATGAAAATTTAGGCCTTTCGACCTAAAAATTCTCAAAATTGAATCAAAATGGACTCAAAACCATCATACGGGATCAGAAATTTTCCAAGAAAGCAAAAAAATTTGTTGGTAAACTACTAGTATCATCATTGAAAAAAATCATTCGCAAATGAAAGAAGAATAAAGAAAGGAGGCAACCTTTAAATCCCCCAAATCCGAATCCCAAAAAAATCAAAATGAAGAGAGAGGAATAAAAAAGAAGGCCACCTCCAAGAGCCCAAATTCAAATCTCAAAAAAACGAAGTGAAATAGGAAAATAGAGAAAGAAGACCACCTCTAAATTCTTCAAACCAAAATCCAAATTCCAAAAAACCGAATTAAAAAAAGAATGGAGGAAGGAGGCAACCTGCGAATCTCCCAAATCCAAATGTATATCTGAACAAACCGAAATACAAAAAGGAGAAAGAAAGGGAAAGCAGCCTTCAAATCTTCCAAATCCAAATTCAAGTCTAAACCCAAATCAACACGAAACCAAATTTAAAAAAGGGAAAAAATAAGGCAACCTTCAATTCCCCCTAATGCTAAGCCCTAAAAATAAAAACAAAAAGACAGGATAGAAAAAGAACTTAGCCTTCTAGTTCCTCAAATCTAAATGGAAAGCTCCAAAAACCAAAATAAAAAAAGAGGAGATAAAAAGAAGGCAAGCTCCAGATCCCCTTAGTGTACACCTAAATCATGAGAAAACCAAAATAAAGGAAGAAAGGAGAAGAAGGCAACCTCTAAATCTACTTCTTTTTTTTTTTCCTCTCGTAACTTTTTGTTGAAGAAAAAAAATGGAAAAAAGGTGATTTGAAGGTTCCCTTCTTCTTCTTACTTCTTTTTTCAGTTTGGCTCGTTGAGATTTGGAGGTTGCCTTTTTTTCTATCCTCTTTTCAGTGTTTCATGACCCCGGACAGAAACCCTTATAGTTTCGGTCGGGTATCCGACCATCCGTCGTACATTTTTCTCGGAAGGGGAGTTAGAGTTCGTCGAGGGGAATAGGATCGGATAATATAGGATTGGATATGATTGGATAAGACCGGATACGATAGGATAGGATGAAAATAAAGCCAATGGGAAATTATTCCTCGAGAGGAACGTGAGTCCTTTCTTTTGTTCTGACGATAAATTGAAACTCATGGTTGAAATCACCGAGTCGAAATTTAATTTTTGGACATCCAAATCCAAAAATATAACGATAATGCAACCCTCCTGTTGGTCTTCTTCAGGTTTATACCTAGTTTTGACATTTCACGTTGCGGTTATTGACTATAATTACTCTACGATTTATTATAAAAAAATGTAGCTTATTTTTACTTTCTTGGGAACCTGTTGAATTTATATGAGGTTTCCAATGAAATGCATTCAACATCAGTTCAAAACCGCTTTGTCAACTTTCTAAATTGTCTGATTGTTTTCCTTTCTCTACAAATTTCTATATAACTTCAAAATTTTTTGAGTTGATTTTAACTTCTATTACTTAATTTTTCTACGATATCGTAATTATCTAGCTGATTTTTATAAATCTAACCAGATGTAAGTCTGAAGAAAACCGATAGGAGGATCGAAATTTTGTTGTGGTTTTGGATTTGAATATTCAAAAATTAAATTTAGACCTGCTAATTGTAACCACCACGTTGGATAGATCGTGAGACCGAAAGAAAGAACTCACGTTCCTTTTAAGGATACATGTTTGAACGATCGGAGATAGGCACTTCTTGGATATGCAAATAAATTACTCCAGAACTGATTTGCTGAAAAGAGTTCATTCAAGAATTAGGTAATTAAAGCATTGAAATTTATGAAAATTATTTCAATTTCTTCCACCTATGATTGTTTTTTAATGTTGCATAAGCAATGGGAGTTGGCAAAAGTTAAATATTCTGACTACTATATCAGATGGGCTACGAAACACTTTTTTGTAGGCGCATGTCACCGACTGTTACTAATTTTTGTTTATCTTCTGGACTTTTCATAGTTTTGAATAGTTATATTTGAAATCTTGTAACAAGAACACTTTCAAATCCTTCGGCGTATCCTAAAGTAATTGACTCAGTCAACGAAAATTTCAACAACTTACTCTTTCCATGTGCAACCAAAACAGCTTTGGCTTATCTTCTTCCCAATATATATTTTTTGAAAAAATTCATAATTTTTTTTTTTATTACAAAATTAGGTGCAGTGATGAAAGCACCTGCCACGCAACCACTTTTCTGCCCTATTAAAGTTCCACGTGGAAGCCGTGTGTACATACACTTTCCATACAGTAACCATACTCTTACAAAACGTCTACAACAGCTAAATGATGGTATTCCTAGCTGAATCACGGGATCAAGAGGAGAACCTGATTCGGATGAGAGTGTTTATGTATACATGCCTCAAGAGCCTTCTATCCTCGATTTATTAGCATATTTCGTTTCAACTGAGCATAACGAAAATCGTATTATTCTTGAAAATGTCTCTGCTCATATGAGAACAGGTCCGAACTCCGCTTTAATATCACCTCTTCATCATCACTCGGCCAATCGACTATGGCCGATTACTGCAATAACTCCACAAATTTTTGTACGAGTTTCGCCTAGCAACCTTATTTTTGCGGGACCGCTAATACGTCTTCCGGTGAAGAAAACTCCCGAATTTGTTTTTTGAGGAAACTGCATATCAGGAACTATGCAGACATTATAAATTTTGATATTACCAAAAAATTCAGATATTATTACACATCATATTGAGTTTTTTCCTTAATATGTAAGGCATAACTGGTTATCCGAAGATATTAATGTTTCTATAATCTGCGAAGTCAGAACGTTGAATCGGATGATGTCTAATCCTTATATCTATATTGTATTATATGTATGAAAATTATGTGGTATTGCTGAATAAGAAAATTAGTGTCTGAAAGTGACATTTGCATTATAGTTTATAGTACACACATCTACAGTTACTGCGACACCCTCGGGTCATGTCGGCACATTAACGGGGCTATTGAAATCTAGTTTGAACCGAATTTAGAGCGACGAGTGAGTCAACACTCAGGACCGCATTAATAGTCTCTGAACCCGACACACGTACAAAAGTATATGCGCAGAGAGTCGCAATATAAATAACTTCTAATACGTCGCTGAAAAAAAGAAGACTAATTAACAATGAAGTTATTGATGCGGAGGAATTTGGAAATAGATTTGTTATTTGAAAAAAGGTGTACTCGCGAATGTTAAAGTCTTGGAAAATTTCAACCCTCTTATTTTGAACTCCTCTGAAAGGCGTCTTAGGTTCCGGAATTCACACAGTGGATGAGGCCTAGAAACAGGTGCCCCTTGTCGTCACAGTTCTCCAGATGTCCATGTCGTAAATACTGGAAGACGTGGGGTCCCGCTGCGTTCACGGGCCGACTACTCAATCCGGAAATAAGGGTCGGAGGGTGAGAAGATTGTCCTCTGGATTGAGGGCCGAAGAAGAGGGACAGCCTCAAACTGATTTCGAAAAGTGTTTTTTTGACGATGCACGATCGAAATAATCGAAGAGAAGAAGAAAATGATGATTGATGATGATGCTTTCTGACCGACTTGTGGTGTTTGCCTAACTGACGCTTCAGAATCCGGTGTATTTATACACAGAACCCCTCTTTGATTACCAATGGGGTTGAGTGGTATAAGAAGTAGTAGTAAATCCGTGTGAGTTAGAGTAGCCAATCAATGCCAATGAAAGCTGAGCATTCGCTTCTCCTGGGGGAACTTTCCTTAGTATAGAACATGAGACGCTTTGAATTACACATTCTGTGTTGTAAATTCCTTTCAAGATAACAAGGGAGGTTAGATGTGGTGGTGATATGTATGAAACAAAGTTTTATTGGCGACGTAATTCATTGATATCTTCAAAGAAATACGAAATCTGCAGGTGTTCGTTAGGGGAAACTAAACGTTAGTTTGTTGTAGAATATTTTCGATATTTCGTATTGAGTTCAAGTTGTCACCCTACTATAAATGTCACACTGATACACGATATTTGTAGTTTTCTGTATTTAAGATAGAGGTTTTCCACGAAAATCTGGTATCCGGTGCACGGGAATGCATGGTAGAGATGAATATATTGTACAGCTGTGCATCGTAAATTTGAGCAAGTGTAGCCGTAAGAGATTGAAACTTAAACATGTGTTCGTTTATATTCATGCCCGTCTTGTTGATTAATCGAAGGGCCTCTCACTTATGTCAGCCTGCTAAATGTATTGGTTCTGCGAAAATTGATATACACCGCCCATTTTTCGGCTACTGCGTAGGTTCTGCCCTTTACAGCTGGACTTGATGATGATGATTGGATATTGGTTTTTACAGAGGTCTCTACGACATTTGAATATGATTCTTTAACTTATCCATCTTCAATGTTGTAGATAAATGTTTTGTACAGTTTTTATGTGAATAATTATTATTAGTATAGTAGTCGCGGGTTCTGACAATATGTTCGAAAGAAATCTAATTTTCGTAATATTAATATTTTCATGGACGCAAATTTTTTTACATATGTGGAGATACTGTGTCTATAAATTTTTGCTAAAATTCATGTCTTCTATAACTCATGTCTATGAGACAATCCTTATTTTAATATTTTAAGTAAAATATTGATTTATTTCAAATAGTAATTTTCTTTGAATCTTTAATGATGAAATTGTTCGTATTTGAAAACTTACACGTCCAATCGATGATTTAGAAACTGTTGAATTTTAAACGTCTACAAATTGTCTAATATTATTGAATCATAATTGTTTAATTTCAAGCGCTAATAATGAAAAATTGTCTATAGTATCTACTTGGAAATCGTGAAATGTACAGAGTAAAAATAAGACTTAACTATGAACATTTTCAAATGAAAACCTGAGGGATGAAATATATTTCATCCCTCATTGAAATCTTTGAAAGATAGCTAGAATAGTGTAAAGAGTGCTCAAATTAAAATTAGAATTTTCTTTTTGTAAGGATTTATGAAAGGCAAACATAATTTTTCATTTATTAAAACCAAATAATGAGGTCTCTTACCTTTTTCCAAAGAGATTCTAAACTGAAAAATAATTTCATTCTTCAATTGATTTCTGTTGTTGGTTATCTATTGTATGAAGAGATGCAGGTAGAAAAAAGTAATTGGAATATTTTTATACTACACTCATCTCCCGTAACTGTCCCGACCGTTTTTGTGCCAGCTTCTTGGCCGTTCACGTTTGAATGCTTCTGTCTCCTCCTCTGAGCGTACCTCGACGTCCACTACTCTAGTTCTTAGCTCAAACACTCAGCGACGTATTAGAAGTTATTTATATTGAGACTCTCTGCGCATATACTTTTGTACGTGTGTCGGGTTCAGAGACTA